>QJNU01000057.1:0-198731 GCA_004154915.1 Monosporascus ibericus
GAGCTGCGGAAGTTTAGGTTGAGGAGCCGAAGTACGCGCCACCTTGATCGCTAGCCACTGAGGGGGTGTGTCAGATAAGTAGCGCAATAAGTGCGCTCTTATCAATACAGTCTTTTGGTGCAGTGGCTACGCAACAGGTCGCGCCCTGGAGCCAGCCCTGCTAATACTGAGACGTTCGACGGAAGACGAAGATTTTCTTGAAAAGTACCTCGTTTGTATCCTTATCTGGGGCGGCCTTTTCTTGGAACCACGGCCGCCGCATAAACTACGCCTTGAACTTTTCGGCGTTTTCCGTCTTGTAAATATAGCATGCTGGAATGCCGAAATGTAAAAGTGGTTCGTCGCCTCCTTATCCGTTATTATAGAACCGTAAATTTGCCCGTTATTAACTTGAAGGTCCAGCTTCTCTGTTATATCTGCTGCCCGATTCGTTACTCGATTCGTCAAAATCCTTTTCGCTTCCCTAAATAGATCCGGATCCGTCTTCTGATTCGCTATTATTTCTTTCTTAATAATCTGTTTTATCGAATATATGATTATTTTCGAGCTCGTCCTCGACGTTCGGTTATTCCTCAAACTTAGGTACGCCTTATTTTCGTTTTCGATTTCGTCCTCGTCGTACAAAGTATTACCTAATTTCCGTAACTAATTTTCCATTTCGTCGAGAGCTCCTTGCCCAGATAGGCCTAACCCATAATCTTTCTCGTCGGTAGTAACCTAACTAAAAAGATTAATAAAAGACGGCGCCATATTATAAAATCAATTATGTATGATATTAAAATTATATTATGAATTACATTATTAAAATGACCGTAATACGATTATTACGCTAAATATTTAAAATTAATACGGACGAATATATAAAGATAAGGCCAGAATAAAGTAAGTACGTTAGGTACCTTCTAGGAAATTATTTGCAAACGGATTATTTATTATCCGGCCCATATCTATAATGCTTACTTTTTTCCGGACCTTCCGAATATATTTTAAAATTCTTTTTCTTTATCCTGTTAAACTTTTTTAGAACTTTATATAACCGGAATACCTTTCCCTATAAATAAAGTCGCACCTTTCTATTGTTCATTAAATAATACTATAAAAAAATCCCAATTAACCGTAATAACGCACGGATTAATTTTTTTACAGATTAATCCGTTACCTCTATTACTAATCTTAATTTCATATTTAGTCCCTCAAATAACGAAACTCCTACCTCGGAAATCCGAATAACGAAAACTATTAAATTATCCCGGTAGTAATTGCTAACCGCTTCTACGTCTAAACAGAAAGTTACTGGGTAAAGGCGAATCCTAAAGCAAAATGTTCGTGGTCGCCAGTTACAAAAAGCAAAGGCTGAAATATAGACCCGGCAGCGCCGCTTTAAACCTGGCAATAAATTACATTTTCCAAATTAATACACTAATTAATACGCGGCTAATCTTAAGAAACTGTGGCGTTACGAAAAATTAAGCAGTTTTAAAAGTTTTTTACCCCGTTAATACCAAAGTACCGTTTTAAGCTTATGATACAGGAGATCTTACAAAATAAGCGACCGGATAACGATTTTAAGATTTAGCGGTCCGCCTTAAAAGCATTGCAGAAAGCGGCGGAAAACAAATTAATTACGTTATTTACCAGCAGTAACATATATACGATTCATACGAAAAGAATTACTATTTACCTTAAATATTTCCATCTTGTTAAACAAATTTATATGTAGATAAATTTACGCTTTTTCTCTAATATCACATAATAAATATTAAGCATATTTTAATCTAAAAAGTTAACCCGAAATTTAGCCGAAAGTTTTTATTTTAATGAGGAAATTATATATATACTCATCTATCTTTTCCTAATTTATCCAACTAAGTACTAAATTTCGTTTTTGGTATATCTTTATTAAATAATATAATATTTGCTTTATTTTTTTCATATCTTTAATCGTATTAATAATACGGCATTAATTCTGATACTTATAATTAATTTAAGATAAATGTTATATTAAACAAAAGTATTATTTCTTTTATGCCGTAACTACTAATTAAAGATATAAATATATCCGTATTTCTAACATAATTCCTATTAATTTCCATACTAATCGATACCTTATTATATTTAGCATAATATCGGCTTCCGGAGAAAACGGTAATAAACCTTTTCGCAAACGTCGTAAACCCGACAACGCACTTTCAAGTAACAAAAATACTGCAAAAATATAGAAGCGCAACGAGAAACTCCTTCGTAAAAATCCCAACAAAAAGGCCGTGGAAAATGCTCAGCAGGCATTACGAACTAAAATCCGCCGCGATAAAGCGGCTTAGGATAAAATGCACCCCGAACCGGACCCTATTATCTAAGATAAAACCTACCGAAACATTGTCGATGCCGCTAATAATTTATTGTAAGTTCTGCTTTTAGCAGCGTATTAATCTCTGTACTAATCGCTTCCAGTTGCTCACAAAACAAATACCTTAAACAACTTGCAGCTCAATATAATATCAACCTCGAATCATATTCTAATACAGCGAAAACGACTACAGGCAATTCGGATTAATTATCTTATAAACTTCTTAGTCTAAATAATAATTTTCTATAGGCGTCCGTTAACAGAAAATAGAAATTTGTTTCCGAAAACGAGCTATCGGAAAACGAACAAATTGCCTTATTGCAATAGGATAACGTAATTCGCCGTTACCTTTATTTCCAGAAATTCGAAAATAAATTAACACTAGTAATTAACGATACGACATATGCTATATCCGAAAAATTTTCTAAATCATTAATACTTACTTCGGGTAAGTTTAACGCTTTACTGTTAAATATTAAAAAGGTAAATCTTTTTTTACTTTATCCTTTACGTTTTATATATTAATTAATATATTTTAAGATACTTAATCGAAAACTTAAGCTTAATTTACATTCTGATTCGGCACCTTTACATGCGAAACACTTTACCCGAATAGTTACGAACGTAATTATAAAACATGCCGAATGGAAAGCACCTTCGTTAAAGCATAAAAATTATAATATTCTCGCTAAACAACGGCAAACAATAAGCTGATTAGTACGTAAATTAGTACGCATATTCGTTATTAACTTAATTTTATAATACCAGCTATATTATGCCTATATTTATTAAGTTAAGTTTTTTTAAAAGCCCTTGCAAACCTTATATTATAAAGCCTAATAAAGCTTTTACTACTCGCGTAATAAAAACTTAATATCTGAAATTAACCTGGGTATCCTTAATTTTTTTCCATAGCGAAAGAATAAACAAAACTTAGATTACCCCTATTTTTCATTATTTTTACAACTCTGCTAATATTCGTCTCTGGATAACGGATAACGAAAAAAACTTCTAGTTAATTTTACCAAATTCCAACCTTCCAATATTATAACCTGGAAAAAATTATTTCCGCAGATAGCGAACAAATTCAAATTACGCCTCCGGTTTTATAAACTCCGATAAGCTAATTATGGTAGTCTCTGTTGTTAAGGCAAACGACGATCTTGTTACGGATTGGGGTGATCGTAACATGCTCCGGTATATATGCAGCTGTAAGCACCAGAATGATTGCCATAATTGCGATCATTTCGCCAATCTTTTGTGCCCCTGGCGTAACGGTATGGTGCAGCCGTAACAGATCTGTTAATTGAAGAACTAGAGGGCTAACTAGAGATTTATCCTGATGATGTAGATAAGTTAAAGCTTATCTGATAACGTCTAATAATGTAAGGATGGCGTCTGCCAAATTACCTATTTTATTAACTTATTAATCTTCGTATTAATCCATTTCTTTCGCCTTAATTCGAAATACAAATTTCGTAACTTTAATTATTTCCCAAAAACGCTTTCGTATTTTCAGTTTACGGTTACCGGAATGTTAAAAAAAAAAATTTCTTTCGGCTACAATGCCCGCAAACTGCGTAAATCTTAATCGCCTTGTTTTCCCGGCCCGGCTTAGTTCTGGAATAATGCGGCAACGTAATAGCTCGAAAAAGCCGCTTTTCGTTCGGCTTCTAGGCGAAAAGTGAAGTTGGCGGTAACACTAATATGTATCCCGAAAATCTTTCTAATTGCGCCCAAGGCTTTCGTAAACAACTTTCTTCCAAGCGGACAGTCATTTAGCTCGTAAAATATAATGGATTAAGTAATTTGGCTAAATTAGAAAATTCGCAACTAATTTTGCTTGGTTTATAAAATAGGGCGATTATTACGCAGATTAATACGCCTTTAATAATAATCTTGCTTTTAAATTAAATACAACTTTTAATTCGCTATGTTTTAACGTTATCATAATTTTTACCCAATAGGTACCCGTGGGTAGGTAATTCGTAAGTAGGTAGTCGTAGGTATTTTTGAAAAAAATTCCAAGATCACCCATGGGTGGGTACCCGTTGCAAACCCTAGGGCGGCCACCGCGCCGAAGCCGGCTAGTGCAGCCCTGAAGGAAACCATAGCTGAGAGCGAGGACGACAGGAAAATGCTGCTGGTTCCTGCGGAGTAAGGAAAGAAGGCGCAAGGTGCGAGGAGAGACGATCAAGCTTGTCTTGTTCCTAAAATCCCCTCAAGTGCGCTTCCATACATTCTATATAGAACTGCCCGCCTGCCCCCCGAAGACATAAACTTGGAGATATGCACAATCTCGCGGCTGACGCCAAGTTTCAAAGGATTGGACTAGTCGCATGTCTGAACAAGGGGAGGAGGACATTAATTACAAATGGGTCGTGGATATCACCTGGATAGCCAATATCAGTTACTGTGAGGAGCTTACGCCTCGCCTTCCTCGAAGAGTAGGTCCACAGGGCATTGGCGCAGCAAACACTTGGCATGACACACGTGCCGGATGGGACATATCCACCAGTGACTAGGCGGCTTTACTGCTCAGTTAACCTACTGAAAACCGGACGGTATTCTTAATACATGAATTGCCTATGCCTATGTAAGGATCAGATCAGTTGTGGTGGACTAGTAACTTCTACCCCGTTGTCCCTAAATAGGAGGACGAGAAGGAACCATGAGCTATCTGCAGGCGGAGTCAGTGCTGGTGCATACCTCATCTGCGCTTCCGCTAGCGGTTCTGTCGTTAACATCGTCCTTGCTCTCACCGAACTAGCATATGTTGAAGGCATAAGCTCTCGGCGCAGAAGCACGATTGACAATCGCATCATGACTGCATTCGCAACGCAGTCGTAGCGAGGCGAGCTGAACAGTGAGGAAGGGTTGAAGACGAATGTATGGTGGGTGAGGAATGCCCAGGTTATAAAACGAGAGCTTCTTGCACGTGAGGCTGTCTTGAGAGCGCGGCGCGACGCGACAACGATGTTCACAGCCAACACGCGGGCCCTAGCACATCTGATCCCTACAGACTTATAGCCATGGTTTCGAGCTGCAGCATATCGGTAGCCTACATATTTTGTTCAACGTGAGAAAGGTATCCATACAACAAACTCTCCCTTGTAAAAGTTCTTACAGCCAAGGACTGTTAGCAGATTGTTAGCAGGGATGGGGAATTACAGGCAACCGAGCATGCTTTGCGCACTTTGAGTGACATGAAATACCTTATATGACTTGGATGTCACTGATAGTCGCCGAATCACATAATTACTTACTATCGCCATGGCAATGTCCATTTAGCCTTAAAAGTTCGTAGTCGTGATGAAGCTGCACATGCTTCTGCGACTTGATCTCTTTTTAGACTTATACATATCTACTTGCAATCAGAATGTCTTATATTATACGTGCTTAGACCGGTCTGAGAGCGTCGATTTTGCAACGTCATGTCGATGTTTCAATCCGTTGTTGGACATAAAACCGTTGGGCTAAAGCCATGTTTTTATAGTATCCTCAGATATTTGGTGCTGGTGGATCGTTAAATTGTCGTGATGGGTATGGTGGTTAACCACAGGGAAATGGCTCGGCCCGCTTCGTGATAAGGCTGCTGGGGTTTGGCCTGTTAAATATTACGTGCTGACCGGGAACTGGCAATGCGGAATTCATCATGGGCTGATCAAGTGTAGTCGCTAAGGGCTAATGGGTTTGCGAATGAAAGCAGTATCACTGACAAAGGTAAGCCCTTTAATAGCCTCAACTTTCGGTGAAGGTGGGCTTCCTAATGACAAGAATGCTTGTAGGACTGGAAATACACACAAGTCTCATTCTATCGATAAACAACTTCCTAGGTATCGAATCGGACTACCTGGCCAATAATGTGTTGTATTCAGAAGACAACCAAATTTCCATAAGGGAGCCAGAGTGAATGGTCTCACTTCCATCCCCAGTCACTTCCAGAGCAGTATCCCTCCCACGGCTTATCCAGTAGGAACCATGCTCTCTCTCACAAGATCTCATGAACCAGTCTTCGTCCTACTGTATCTCAAGCCACCACTCTCCCTATGTGCCAGCTATGACGAGCCATCAAGGAGTCGGTGCGGCAAGCGCCGCCCAACAGGCGGCCTGGCAAGCTCCGTAGGCAGTGTTGCAGGCGACGATGCTGGCAGGCGCGGTGGCCCCCAACGTCGCGCCCCAGGTGAAGCCGGCGGCGGCATAACACGCCATAACGACCCCGGAGCAGCCCGCCTGACAGACGCCGTAGGCAGCGGGCCCAGCGAGGATGGTAGGCGTTGTCGCGATTAGTGCAAGGAGAATAGGGATGGTGGGCTGCATTGTCGGCAATGTTTCGTTCGCTTGGTTGGGTGTCTTCTACGTGTCGTCCTTGGTGGCTGGTTTGTAAGGTGAGTAAGGATAATGTTTTTGATTATCAGCTTCGCGTTTCGGTGACAGAAGACTATGCCAGTTAGTTTATGTCGGTATGTGGTTGTGTTGCAAGAAGAGTGACTGTCTCTGAGCTGGATGGTGGGCATTTGTAGGTAATAAAGGGGTAGCTTGGCCATGAGGAATGCACTAGCCTCGCTATTCTAGTATATAACGGATTTCTAACTCACCGTCAAAGCAGGTAGAGCTTCGAGACGATTCTTGTTAGCTTTGAAAGGAGCATTAAGGTAAGAGGAACAATGTCTATATCATATGGATTAATTTAAAAGCAGTCCTTTTCCTAGAAAAGGGGGAAGGCAGTTTCTTATATAGCCGTTTACCCCGCAGCGACCTCTCGGAGGTGACATTGCGTATGCGTCCAGTTGACGCAACATCCCTTTGCATCTGACGATTCTCTTTCTTGGTATCAGGAATTAGGTCGAAAACGGATGGAATCCTAGAGAATGGTGGTCTTCTGGATGTACTAAATCTCACAGGGCATATGGGATCCGTTTGATATATGGACTATTGCTCCGTTTGCCCCTGCAATTCCTTGAGCCTCGCCCGGCCGCCCACAGGAGCCACTTTCTGTGTCTCGCGCTTAGGAAGAAATATTCCGTCAGGTGCTAGTGTCTGGATACCGTGGAACCTTCTGGACAGGGGTCTTACGGCTGTATATAGGGGCTTCTCCCCCCAAATATTTGGGAAGGACGGGCGTTAATCGTCATCTCTATTGCTACCTCGCTGCCTAACAGCTAGTTTCCTGCCTTTCGCGCCGTTGCTACCGTGTTCTCTGACATATTCGACGGTAAGCCATTTATACGAAGCTTTTACTATGAACAAGTCACTATAAGTGATTTTCTGCTATATTGGGAGCCTATGGACTAAATAACCGACGCAAACCCCTTTCCTTTCCCAACTAGAAAGATATTGGCCAACTTGGCAATTGACATGTTACGAAGTGGATAGGAAGTTGTCCGAATATGGGTAGGAGGCGTTTTGGGGTAGATGTATTATTGATTTGTTTGAAATATATCGCATGTTAGGCCTTCTCTGTGTTTAGTTTGACTTGACGTAACTATTTCCCCGTTTCCCATTTTCATACCTGGAGCGTCCCCGGGGATTCGGGCTTCCCCTATCCGACGGACGGCGAAATGGCAGCACCTTTAACAATTCTCAGTAACCGCTAACTGGGCACTTTCCCTTAAAGGGGACGCCGAATGAAATTTAGGACTTTTCTATTGGTTGGTGTTGGAGAGGTAATTGTTCGTGGAGCTGCCATTCCGCCACCCGTCGGATACATAGTGAGCTACCCGTCTGGACCAGGATAGGAAATGGCCAGAAATCAGCTTGAACAGATACCACACGTAAGAACACACCCACCTCAGTTTTCAGCGCGGAGGGCCCAGCATGCCACGATTTATCAAAGTACTCACGCAAGCATGCAGAGCGACGTTTGAGACTGGATCTGTGCACCCACTGTTTGTTTACCCACCCATCAAAAGGGATCCCTCAACTTCAACGCCCAAGGCGAATAACTGCCATGCTCAAGTGTGTGAGATTTAACAGCCATACAACACGCAGCTCGACGACTTAAGCACATCGCCAGCGGAAATCCGGCTTTTCTACTGCCTAGAGTAATAGAGTCGATTTATGAAGCAATATCAATTCTTTCAACAGCAGCCTTATGCATTATGCGCGAGTAGCTCTCGGCAATGTCCATTATCAATAGCGTGCCTGAACTGCCGCAGATTTTCAACTGAGCCGACCTGAGCCGGGCTGACCCTCTGTTCCTTGATTTTGGCACTTCGGCCAACCAAATAATATAAAGCACCACGACGGCGAACGCACCGGTCCCTTTCCCCCCCGATAAAGAAAACAGTTAAAAGAAAAATAAACCAATTATCCCACAACAAGGCGTGGGGGTCAAATCATCTACCAAAATGGGTAGTAAGAAAGGTTGCCGGGTGTGGGAATCTCACATCACCCAAACGGTGCTGTGACCGCCCCGGCGGGGGGTTTCTGTGACAACTGGATCCGCACTGCAAGACTACGAGCCAGCGCCCGCTATGGCCACTCGCAGGCTGGCGGAAGACCGGCCGCTTACAGGTTAACCGACCATGACGCCAGTCAAGCTACCTGGCTTACCGAACTACGCCATGCGTCCTTTGTCGAAATGCGCTTGATTAAAATGCATTATAAGGTTTGCTTGGTGACCCAAGACAGATGCAGCGTTTAGACTCCCCCCGCCGGCCATAAGATCCTCTGTCGACGGCGGCCCCTTTCCATTTATGCAGCGTGGAAACATGTTCGCCTCTTTCGTGGCACTTTAGGCTTCACGACTATATATAACCTGTTATGGTTTGCAACGGGTAGTCTGTGTGTTGTTGTTGCTTTAGGGAGGAAAGCCCTGGCAAGGCCGCTACCTCGACCGCCCACAAGTTATGTACATTTTTCTGCTCTCATTTCTTTAGCTTCAGACTGTACATCAAACCTTGAGGATACTGTGGAAATATCCTTTTGAATTCACGTCCAGTGACATAACCTTCACCACGTACAACACCTTCAACCAACAGCTGAGAATCCCAGGCAGCAATCGGAATTCTCCGACCTGCTAGGCTCTCTTCAACTCTCTGGTCAGAATATATATATTTTTAGTCCATCCTTAATACTGCCCAGCGAAAAGCAATCATCGACCCTCTCTGCATAATGTCGCGGAGCCCTATCCCAGCAACCGAAGTCGCCAGCAATTCCCAGTCGAACGCTCTCCATGATGGCGACGGTTCTCCACGTTACCCGCCCTCGCGCGGTTCTCACGCCGGCGTCACTATTTCCGGAAAAAATGGCTTGGAGATCTTGCTCGGCCTTTTTGGGCTCTCGGTCAACAGCCTCGGACAGACCAACTGGTCTGATGCCGTTCTCGTGGCCATCGACTTTGAGAACATTGGCAGTACCAAGGACGACCTAGATTTAAACTTTCAGGCCGGCCTTGCCATTTTAGATCTTAGCCAAGCCTCGTCCTGTCCGTCAGAACGCCTGATAAAGACGTACAACGTTGCTTCGGGCTCCTCAGCATACTGCGACCGGGCGGTGAAAAAATTTCTCTTTGGAAAGACAAAAGCCGTCCACAAGAGGGATATGCTCGCACAGATCGAGTCGTGCATTCCGAAAGACCGCAATATTGTCCTCATGGGACACGATATTAGGCATGATATTATCGTCTTGGAAAACCTGAAATGGACTTTTAAAACTACGGTAATTGCTATACTCGACGCATACAGGATGTCCGGCCAGGTACTCCCTTATTTCGCCCTCAGGCTCGTAGAGCTCCTTCACGAACTCGGCCGCCCGTCCACTGGGCTTCACTGCGCCGGAAACGATGCGTATTTTACTTTGCGGGCTTTGCTATGCCTAGCAGCCAAAGGTTGTCGTGACGAAGCGGTAAATCTTCAAAACTTAGCTGTTTTGCAAAGAATTGCGAACAGCCCGGTACGCCGTCGCTTGCACCCGCATGAGAAAGGCGAGAAACGCGACGAACAGCGGCAGAAATCGCGGCAAAAGACTAAAAAGTACCAATCACAGTTTTGGGATGATGAGACGAAAGAGAAGATTCGATTAGAGCGAGCCGCTAACAAGTTATCGAACAACCAGGTCCATTGAGGTCTTTAAGAGAGGGGAAAGGGTCTAAGATTTTCAATTGTTTTGTATTTAATTGCTGGCAGAAATGTTGCAATTCTTCAGACTGGGTTGCTCTAGGTTGCTGTCTGATTGGAGGGATTTGGGACTCGCTAGAAAAGGGGGATCCTCTTGGCTGATATAGCCTAGACGGTTTTGTTCCAGCAAGCCAGGGGTCACAACAAAGTGCTTTTGAAGCGCTTTTAACAGATCACCGCATCTGCCGACATTAATCGTTGAAAACTTAAATACGGTAAATACTTTCGTGGTTTTAAATACATTACAGAGGAACTCCAGCACCAATATTCTGCTGATATGGCAATGCACAAATCTCATCATATCGAGAATTAAAGGGAACGCACCCGGCTCTACAGCCAATACAAGTAGACAACATACACAGTGCTCTTAGATACTATGCTAGCTCTTATCATAACATACACAATCCTAACATCCCTTCTTAATGGCATCATAAAAGGACCCTTTGCGATATTTGACAACTAACGTTGCAGCTACCCTGGGGGACCAGTTTCCCAAACGATTACGACTTGCAACGAGCTGCGGGCCTAATACTATGCAGACAGGAGGTCGTTGTAGAGACGATCCTCGCGCTTCAGATTACCGAAGTACAGGGGTCCTCGGAGAGGGTTCGGGTGTTCATAAGATCGTTGCTGCGGGCACAAGAGTCGGGCAGGTGAGCTTAGGTAGATGGATAGGATGGAAGGGACCTGTATGGACATGAGCCCCATTTGAATAACAAGCAGGATATTTTCCACTTTACGAACTCCAAGAACGCCACGCAATGCAAGGACATGTCGTCTCCCAGACCTAGAATGCAACTCTTCGTTTCCGTCCCGTGTACTTAGATGTTGCCTTGACTACCTTGCCCTTCCGTTCCATCTGCTCCTTCTTCCTGATGATCCATGCCTTGCTGCCCTTCTTGATTTCGCCCCTGCCGCTCTGGCCCTTGCGCCTGGGATCCAGGACGTCGACATTGTCCATGTCCTTGATGACACCGGTGATGTCACCGCCGTTAGCATCAACGGCGCCGCCGCCGACGGTGAGCACGAGGTAGTACTTCACGTTCTTGGTCTCGGGGTCGTCCTCGAGCAGGCCGGCGCCGAAGCCGGCCTTGACGGCGGCGCCGGTGATCATCTTCTTCTGCTCGTCGTTCTTGGGGTAGAACTGGCAGACGGCGCGGCCCCCGCGGCGCAGGCTCGCATAGAGGCTGTTGAAGAAGCGAGCGAGGCGCCCCGCGGGCGACACCTCGCTCGTCTCGGCGTTGCACAGCCACTGTATGGCGCTGATGCTGACGGCGGCATCGAAGGTGCCCGCGCGGAATGGCACGCCCTGCCCGATATCGGCCAGCAGCAGGTCGCCCTCGACGTCCCGCTGCAGTGCCACGTCCAGCATCGACGCCGATATGTCCATCCCCACCCAGACGTGGGGCCCGCCCTCCTCGGGTGGTATCGAGGAGAGGATCTCCCCCGATAGGCCGCTCCCGCAGCCGACGTCGAGGATGAAGGACGGCGAGTGGAGGTTTAGGAGCTCGAGGGCGCGGTGGGTCATGGACGCCTGGATGTTTTGAATTCGCGACGAGGTCGTGTATTTTCGCGCCTCGGTGTCATTATAATGGACGTCCGCGGACCTTATGGCGGTTAGCGACTCGGCTGGCTGGTTGGTGGAATGGTGGGGTGTGGAAGGGGGGCCTTACAGAGTATCCTCCGGCCGCGACATGGTGGTTGCGATGATATAATAGTCGCTGTCGAGTGTCTACTGGGACTCTTTTGGTTCATGGGAGGTCATATGCCATTTGCAGCAGCTAGATAACCCGCATACCCAATTCGTTTACGGAGGCTTCGTTGAGCACAGGTGGGTGGTGTCCTATCACTCCGCATGCGCAAGTGGGATTTCCCCATAAACTTTTTAGTGGGGAATTCCTTATCGCGGACAGTATTCCATGTGGGACAGATAAGATCCACCATATCGGACAATCCCAACCTCCGAATCTCCGCCAGGTACCTAGTACGTGAATATCGTAGGCGTACCCAGGTATGTAGGCCACGGGCAGCTCCTGGATAGCCCGCCTGGAGAGCCGCCTGGAGAGCCGCCTGGAGATGAGCCCGTCCAATCAAACTTCAGTCGGCCCATTTCCGAAAGCTTAATTTAAGTAAAGGTGGCTCAAAGAATCCTACCGAATAATCAATCCGAGCCCACGCCTTCTTGTAACTTTACTCCCTTCCTTTCTTCACACACACCATGATATTGTGATACCAGTTAAGATGTGGGTTTTACCTCTTGTTGGCTATCTCGGCTCCATCGTGGGCTTCTGTTTCCTGACGCTCGCCATCGGTATGCCAATTCCGACTTTGTAGTCATGAGGCGCTCTTGTGGCTAATTATGCTATTCCAGCTTCCGGTCTCTATTACCTCTCCGAACTCGTCGAAGAACATACCGTCATCGCGAAGCGCCTTCTCAAGCGCCTGATCTACTTCGTCATTGGCCTACAGATTACACTATGTGTTGTCGATAGGTTCCCGTTGGGGTTGACCCTTCTGGGTGTCGGATCTCATGTAGCGTATTTGGGGAATATGCGACGGTTCCCGTTCGTCAAGCTAACGGATCCTCTATTTCTCGTCTCATGTGGTATGTGCGCCGCTCTTTGGAATAAGAGTCGTAGTAGGCTTAGCGTTTGCTAATCTGCGTCGCAGTGCTCGTCCTTGCCAACCACTATTTCTGGTTCCGACACTTCTCTGGCTTGCAACAACGGTCATATTCCAGAATGTCTTCCATGTACGACCAGCCTGACGTGCCGTCCTTCACCGAGATCGCGTCATTCTTCGGGCTGTGCGTGTGGCTGGTACCCTTTGCACTCTTCGTTAGCCTCTCTGCGAGCGATAACGTCCTTCCGACAATGGGCAGCGAGCAACCATCGCATGATGACGACAGGAAGAACAAGAGACAAGGCATGATCAAAGTTGTGGTTGACTACGTGCTCTCGGCCATCGGGCAAGTCGGGCGCCTGGCTGGTTTGAAGAAACAAGAAGACAGATTCTGAGCGCAGCCTGGCGTTCTTTCTTGGTCTTCGAGAAATATATGGGCGCTGTACGGTTCATGTACACCAATTTACAGTCATTACTTAGTAATGCTTAATGCACTCAATTGCATACGCGCCGGTGAGTACGTCCCTAGCCTGTCTAGTGGAGGTTTGGGTTGACTGACCTTGTTAAGGTCGTCATAAATGCGGCCTTGGCTGTAAGAGGGACTGTGTATCAAATGTAGGGAATTTACCCTGGCGGTAACCCACGCACTCTGGGCTGAGGCTTTTCATACATGTTGCGTTATCGCGACACTCAAAATATGGTGAGTTATGTGCATTTGCTACAGCAAGAGATTCCTGTCCCATCGTGATGACCCTCTCCAAATGATATGCTAGATTGTAACTGAGTCAACGACTTTGATAACAAAATTTGGATATTTCTACTGATTATTCCTGCGAACCTCCATTGATGTTGCAAAGCCTGTTTAAGTCCGGAGTTGACACTGATCACTAGGAGAAACGAAGTCGTTGGGTAAAGCCGTAGACCCACGCCTAGAGTTGTCCGAGGCAGCAGCTTTCTATGCCCATGCACTGCCTTGTAGAAGCCTGTTCCGTTGATACAAGCAAGGGCTTGCCTTCCCGTTAGGGCTATACTGTTCATCTTTGCGGAGATGGCCCAGGGATAGGAATTGCACAGCCCGAGACAGCGTATTGAAACCAGCACAACTGCTTCTTGAAAATCTAGGGGAAGGGAGCGATATGAATAACCACAGTAGGGATATTTGTGGAGCGAGAAGAATGATGTACTTATCGGGTTTAGGATGTGGCAAACTAATGAGCTTGAGAATCTCTTTATACGATAGGGATCGGGAGATTGCCCCATTCAGCTCCCATTGCACCATGCTACCGGAAGCCCGACTAGCCTCAACCACCGGGCACACTGGGATACGAATTGGCCTTCCCCATTTCAGTAGTGCCTTCGAATCATCAAAGCCACCACTTAGGGAAAGCGCCAGCGCGGTTAGGGTTCGGGTTGCTGGTAGGGATCATTAGGGTTTATGGTTGGGATCAGGGTCGTTAGCGTTAAGGTTAGGTGCCAGAAGATTGAGAGTTCGGCAAGACGACCCCTATTGGCGCATATGTTAATAGCGGCGGCGGTAAGGGTGATGGTGATGCTAATTGTGGGTGGTAGTGGTAGTATGGCGTAGGTGCTTCTAGGAGCGTTAATAACCCATAATTATATGATCTGTATGCCGTGTTTTGATCTTCAAGGATGATTAACCTACCAGAGTACAGAAGCTTTTAGCGACTTGCACAGGGATCAATGCGCAATGAATAAGGCTGATATCCGAATTCAAACGGATAATATAGGTTGCTCGTGTTCTTGCATGTTCGCTTTGTTTTCTCGGTTGTAGTGTTCAACCTGGCAATCTGCAAATGGGCATTGTTGTCGCAGCCAATTGGGACAAATTTTATTCTGCAGCCTAGATACCTTTTTTTTTTTTCACTGTAGCCTAGACGCTCCTCCAGAAGCACTTTTGCATTGAATGTGGATATATTCCGTACCAACGGACCATGTTTCTTGGACTCTACTGGAATTGGCCAATCATTATCGGTACAGAGCATGTCTTACTCTCGTTTAAACTCCGCCATCCGCCGGGCCATTCCGCTTATCGTCAATATGCCATGCGCCGTATAGCCCATAGGAAAGCACAGGAGGTGGCTCAGTCCCCAGTAGATGCCGCTGTTCTCCTAACTCATGCTACAATACTCCACACAAATCGAATCCTTCGACCTAGATGTCTCCAAAGAGAGCATGGTACGTATCCACCGGCATTTCAGAGTTCAATGGAAGTTCTGTTGCCTAGTATTCCAGGGACGCTTCGTGTTACAGATCACTTGGAATGTTATAGAGATGTTAGACCGGGCACTCCTTGTTTATTATACCCAATGGCCCTCCTGTGTCCCGAGGCTTAAAGCTTATTTACTTCTAGTCATACTTCAAGTCATCAGAGCCTGGTCTCAAGTGTCAACTCAAACAGCTATTTGCCGAGCAGCTCTCCCTAGGACTTCTTACAGGCTCACTTACAAGTGGAAAATGTGCGATGCCACCACGTGGGGCGCAAACGGAAATCGATGATATAGAACTGCTTCCGCGAACAAAACACTTTGTCTCTCCGTCGCTAGACTCCGGGACTTACCCCAATTCGTTCTTTATGACACCAACTAGTCCCCCTGAGACGTCTAGGCATGCGCAAACCGAAAACATGGTCCATTCTTCAACCCCAACGAAGCCCCGTCTATTCTGGCGTCAGACCTGGGCGCTCATAAGAAAGAACTTCCTCATCGTCGTTGTCCGGAGCTGGCTTTCCACCCTCATACGATCTCTCATATTGCCCATCGCACTTCTCGTCGTCCTTCTCGAGATACAAAATTTCAACAGGACCGGGAACGTATACGGCTTCGGCAGCCCTAACAAAATTCCGTCCCTAGCCGACTCTGTTGACGAGAAGAAACTGGTCTTCGTCAATTCACCTGAGCTTGGCCCTGACTTCCCACCGGTCTTTGAAAAAATTGTCGAGCCCTTGGGTGCCGACGCAGTACTCCAACTCGACAATGAAGGAGAAATCGAAAGAAACTGTCCCGTTGACTACGACGGAAACTCACCGTGTCATGCTGTAGTCCTCTTCAACGACTCTCCTCTCAGCAATAGGCCTGGAGCTGTCTGGAACTACACTGTCCGAACAGATCCTAATTATTTGAGAGGCGCTTACAACCCCTTTGTCACGGAAGGGGCCCTCGAGGATCTCTTTCTTCCCCTACAAATCGCGATTGAGAACGCCATGACCAATTCCACGACCACCCCTGACCTTCTGAAGTACACATCTGGATTCAGTTCACAGGAAGAGGCCGAAGCTGTAGAGAGGGATCACTTTTTAGCAGTATGTCTGTACATCTTGACTTTCGTCTTCTTCATGACGATGATGTCGGTCGCACACCACGTCGCTGGCATGGTCGCCGGGGAACGAGAGTCCGGGATGTCCGACCTAATCGATGCGATGGGAGGTGGTGTGACGACCCCAAGAGTCTTGAGCTATGTAGTATCTTTTTATATCTTGTATCTACCTCTTTGGATTATACTCGGATCAGGTATGTTCCCAGCGTTTACTTCTTGTTGTCATATATGATCCACATGCTTACTTTGAATAGTATTCTGGCGCCTGCTTCAACTGAAAACAACTCTATTTGTGACCATATTCTGGCAGATACTCACGGGTTGGGCAATAACAAGCTTGAGCATTTTTGGGGCTGCTTTCTTTAAGCGATCCTCCATTGCAGCAATCGCCGTGTCCTTGATCTGTCTCCTTCTCGCCGCACTCGCCGCCTACCAGGAAAACCTCCAGGAACTTCCTGTATTTGCGCAGACTGCCGTTTTTGGCTTCCTATTTCCGAGCATGAATTATGTTTTCTTCCTCGGCTTCTTACTGAAGTCAGAGCTTGCGGGTCGTCCGGTCCGCATGCGAATTCCAATACCAGCTGAGGACCTTGGCATCGCGATTCCAGGCCAGGCGACAGGCACAAACTGGGTTAACAAGACAGGGCCTTACTTCCTCTTCATTTTCCTTGCTATTCAGATAGTCGGCTACCCGCTACTCGCCATAGTCGTCGAACACTATTTACATGGAAACAACCGCAAACACCGGCACTTCAACGCAAACCCTGGAGCAGACCATGTCGCGGTTCAAACAGTTGATCTGAAAAAACATTATTACCCAAGTTTCTTCGAGAAGTGGTTCTGTTGCTCCCGCAAGCCCGCAGTGAAAGCCGTTGACGGATTGGATCTAGTGAGCCAGAAGAACCAGATTCTCTGCCTGCTAGGCCCTAATGGATCAGGGAAAACGACGACGCTGGGTATGCTCGCAGGGTTTGAAGCGCCAACTGGCGGTTCAATTCAGATCAACGCATTGCCGTCTCAATTAGGTACGTTATGCTCCATCACATTGGCGGAGATCCCAGCTAAATCTCCCTAAGGTATTTGCCCCCAGCGTAACGTCCTCTTCGACAACTTAACCGTCTATGAGCACCTGGTTATATGGAATACACTCAAGGGCAACTTAGAGAACGAAGCATCACTGGAGCGCTTAATCGAGGGTTGTGATCTCAGGTTGAAGAGAAATAGCCTCTCCAAGAATCTTAGCGGCGGCATGAAACGGAAACTGCAGCTTGCGTGTATGCTCGTAGGGGGCAGCTCTATCTGTTTGCTTGATGAGGTAACTTCCGGCCTTGATCCCCTCTCCCGAAGGGTGATCTGGAACGCGATTCTGCGCGAACGCTCCCACAGAACCTTGATCCTAACGACACATTTTCTTGACGAGAGCGAGGTCCTGTCGGATCACATCGTTATCCTCTCTCTGGGCAAGACAAAATGTCAAGGCACCCCTGCAGAGCTTAAGAACCAGTATGGAGGCGGCTACCGCGTACACATTCCTATAAGCGAAGATGTGTCGAGAATCCAGTACCCTGTGGTCGAGAAGCGCGACCGTTATGTGTGCACAACGCCAGATTCGGCTTCTGCTGCTGCACTGCTTGCCACTCTAAAGATCTCTGATGACTCGGAACTCAGCGTTACCGGGCCTACAATTGAAGACGTATTTCTGAAGGTCTCCGAGGAGCCGCAGGGCACCGTCGACGACAAGCTAGAAGAGACATCAACTGAAGAAGTCGGGCCTAGCCAACGAACGACACCCACAACCGCGCCATCCAAGGTCTCTATCCTCCTCAATCAAGTTCGAGCACTTATCCTAAAGCGGTTCATCATCCTTCGCTCAACCTGGTGGGCGTACTTTTTTGCGATGGGTATACCTGTCATCACTGCCGCGTTCCTCGGAGCCTTCCTCGAGGATTACGAAGTCCCCACATGCAATAACCTCCTAGGATACGAACCCTACGACCTGCCATTCAATCAGTACCCTGAATATATGGCGTTAGGTCCGCAATCGGCCAACGAATCCATTATGGACTTCATCAATCCAACGTTTTTAAGTTTTGATGGAGCGCTGAACAATCTTCACGTACTGGACAGCCGCGAAGGCTTTCTAGATTTCGTCCGCGTTAACGCTAGCGACCTATTTGGCGGCGGGATTTGGATGGACAACGATAGCACCCCTATTGTTGCCGTACCAGTAGATAACTTTGGTCCGCATGTCGCCATGACGTTGCTCAACCTTATGAATCAGGCTCAAAGCGGAGTCAATATTACAGGTTCTAGGGGGCAACTGATGTCCTATTCCCAGGCCGCTATGGGGAATAGCATGATGTGGGTGAGCATATTCTGTCTACTGATGGCGCTATACCCGGCCTTCTTTACTCTTTACCCGACCTACGAGCGGAAGTCCCAAGTTCGAGCACTACAATACTCGAATGGCATTCGGCCATTTCCCCTGCTGCTATCGTACATGATGTTCGACTTCATCTTCGTCTTAGTCGTCTCAATACTTTGCACAGTCTTAATCTCCTCTCAGGCCCCCTGGTTCGGGCTCGGATACCTTCTCCTCGTACAGGCTCTTTACGGCACGGCGTCTATCTTGTTTGCGTACCTGATCTCTCTCATGACTCGGTCACAACCTGCCGCTTTCGCCTCGGCTGTACTCGCCATGGCTGTGATGTACATTCTCGCCGTCACAGCGTTCCAGGTAAGAACTCATACATACCTTTCCTTCATTGGGTATTAGCTAACATAACTTGACCAGATGACCCAAACGGGTCTAGCTGGTAAATTGGCAGCGCGAGATGGCTTGACGTTCGGCCTGGGCCTCCTATTCCCCATCCAAAACCTCCTCACAGGGATAGCTATGGGTCTCAACACGTACATCGTTCGCTGCAGGGGCCTCGATATGATCTCGGACCCCGGGTCGATATATGCCTATGGTGGGCCGATCATGGTTCTCATCTTACAGATCATCTGGCTCTTCTGTCTTCTGCTGTGGCTGGAGGGCGGCAGCTTCGCTTGGCTCTCGAGGAGGAATCCAACAATCCCTGTTCAGGATGTGGAGAAGAGCGGTCCTTCAGGGAGACCCGACGTGGACGCCGAGGCGGCTCGCGTGGAGGCCTCAGACTCCGACCTGCTGCGCATGCTCCACGTCAGTAAGCGATTCGGTTCCCACACAGCAGTCGACGATGTATCTCTTGGTCTCAAAAAGAACGAGATCTTCGCATTGCTCGGTCCCAACGGCGCCGGCAAGACGACCTCAATCAGCATGATCCGCGGAGATCTGTCGCCGAGTTCCGGGAGCATTTACCTCGAAGGCATCAACGTGCACAAGGATACCCTCCTAGCCCAGCAACACCTCGGGGGTAAGTCCATGCATCCCACTCCCATATCATGGTTGACAAAGGATCACGCGGCTAACTAAAAAATCGCAGTCTGCCCACAGTTCGACGCCCTGGACATGCTGACGGTGCGCGAGCACCTGGCTTTCTACGCGCGGTGCAAGGGGCTGCCGGACGCCAAGGCGACGGCGGCGCGCGCGATGGCACAGGTCGGGATCGCGGGGCACGCGGACAAGATGGCGGCGAAGCTGTCGGGCGGCAACAAGCGCAAGCTGAGCCTGGCGATCGCACTGCTGGGCGACCCGCCGGTGCTGCTGCTCGACGAGCCGAGCAGCGCCATGGACGCGGCGTCGAAGCGCGCGCTCTGGCGCACCCTCGAGGCCGTGAGCCCGGGCCGCTCCGTGCTGCTGACGACCCACTCCATGGAGGAAGCCGACGCCCTCGCCGGCCGCGCCGCCATCGTCGCGGGACGCCTGCTCGCCGTCGGCTCCACTCGCGAGCTCCGCCGCGCCCACTCCAACGAGTACCACGTCCACCTCGTGCTGAGGACGGCCCCGCTGTCCCCGGCCGAGGAGATGCGCCGCGTTGCCGACTGGGCCGACCGCGCGTTCCCCGGCGTCCGGTTCGAGGGCCGGAACTTGGGCGGCCAGGTCCGGTTCACGGTCCCCGCCGACAGCCAGATTCCCGATACGGGGGTTCCCGGCCCCGCCGCCGCTGTGGGCGGCGAGCGTCCCCCCGCGCGGAACAACCAGAGTTTTGTGAGGTACTTGATCGAGACGCTCGAGGGGCACAAGGAGCCGCTCGGAGTCGACTGCTATAGCATTGGCGCAGCAACTATGGAGTCGGTTTTCCTATCCGTGGTCAAGGAGAGCGATGCTGCGGAGTGCGAACCGCGGAGAACGAGCTGGTGGCGTAAGTAATCCTGTTACTTCCTTCGTTTGTGCTGGTTATAGCAATACCATAATTTCTATTCAACGGCTGTATATACGGGATAGCCAGTTTTCCGGCCGCCAGAGTACCGACAGCCACATAGTTCGGTATTGCCTGCGTAATTCCGTTTGTTTCCCTGTTCGCTCATTGTCATTCGTGTCCAGGTGCAACGCCACAACATGGCCAGTTTATATTACCCGTATATTCTTCAGAGGCCGGGCAGGGGCTTCGATGTATGTTAATCTACCGTAGAATAAATAAATAGACGATGCTTTCGCAGATAAGGGCTCTCCATGCCGAGAGTTGTGGGCTTGAAACCCCTGGTACTCGTCTTGAGCCTCCTGGGCAAGTCTATTACTGAATAATAGCCCTGACGACCTTTCGTCGGAGCCGCAGTCAAAATAGGAAATCAATTCAAAGCTCTCAGTGTAGAAGTGAAGAAGTAAGTAGGAGCGCGCAATCAGATGCCACAAAGTGGGTGGGCGTAACCTGGCAAGGATGATAAACTGTGGAGCCCCTGAGCTACAGTACTTTTTTTCTCTCGAGTTGCGCGGATCACGCCTTGGTTTTGGATTTTACTACTCTATCCGGGACCCTACACATTACTTTTCTACAGGTGGCAATGCCCCGCTGTGGTTCTAATTGTCTCTTAAATAGTTACTTTACATAAGTTCGCGATAATATATCCCTGGGCCACCATTCTATGCTGTTTTAACCTTCACGTGCCGTAGAATAGTATTGCGAAGTCCGTTTAATTCAGCGACTTTTATTTGGAAAGATATATTTATTTATAAGTGAATTGTAAGACAAGGCAGGCTACTGGCTTTTGCCGTTCACTTACGGCGGCAACACCTTGGTGTCTTTCCAGAGGCTCCCGCAATAGTTCTCGAAGTTACGTAACTTGGCACACCAGCTGTTAATCGTAGACGCTCAGTCAAACCTCAGGCCGCTATGCACCTACAGGTACGATCCGAGATGCACTGGGCCTCTATCCAAGTAGCAGCTTCCCGGGCTAAGACTAGTATACCTGGCTGGATTTCGGGGTCCTGAGTGTGCACACGGGCCTCCTTTCCGCTGGAGCAGCTTCCATGCCCATGCGCTTTACGAAATAGCTACCTTTTAGTGGCCGACTTTGCCAAAGCAGCATGAGATGGAGGATCAAGACAGTTCGCCAATTGCAAGTGTGAAATAAGTGAAGACGAAGCAGCTCTGATGACCAAAGGTAAGGGGGATGTCTTCATGGTCGAAACTAGCTCCAGGGACGCTCGACGTCAGAGTTTTGGTGCATCCTTGTTAAATGTTTATAATATCAGGGGCCGGAAATAAATTTGAGATTGACTTGCGCCTGTCTTGCGGGATGATGGAAAAGGTCACCAGATTCGAGATGTCGGAGGTTCTGAGTTGCGGGGCCACAAACGCTCTCCTCCCTTCATGGACTCTGGTTAACCTGTCTTAAAATTATATGCTGAGGGGAACGATAATGCGGATGGGTTGGGACAATGTATAGGGCTGGTAGATGACTATTCCCTTATATCTATAGTCTGCCAACCCAACAGAGTATCAAGGACAACAAGATTTCTTGCTGGTGGTTTATAGGAAAATTTCAGCAACCTGAAGTAGATTATTATAAAAAATTTAAACTAGATGTCTTCTCCAATATGTCCCATCTGGCCAGCTGGTGAAGTTGAGAAGGGTGCCAACCCCGGGAGTTTCTACTGGTCTCTTCTCCATATAAGAAGAAATACACTTATTCTCCTGCACATACGACCATACCACGTGGAAAATTCGGGATCCCGTCCGCTCTCCCCTAGACAAGCCGCGTAGGGCCAGATTAGTAGTTGGGTCGGTGACGACCAGCGAATCCCTGGTGTTGTATGTTATTTTTTTCTTTTCTTCCCAAATCCTATCGCCCCCCTTTTTGTAAGATCGAAGTCAGTTCTGCGATTACTCAGTGGAAGAGGCAATGTGCTTCGTTGATTTAAGTATTAATGAATATTGAATATGGCATAATTCCTGGAATGAACGAGATTACCTATTCTTACTAGATCTACCGTGGATCTCCACCCTGGTAAGCTTGGGCACACTGGTATTAACGCCTGGGCTTTTAAGTGTTCGTAATAAGCTGGTAGACTGGATTAGGAGACTACAACTAGGGTTCCACGAGAAGGCTTGAAAGCGTCCAGGCCCGTACAAATTCGTTGCCTTTTCCGAAGATGTCGACGGAGCGGTCGATGCTAGGATTCGGATCGAGCTACGCGGCGAAGCTACACCCGATAGCCTACCATTATTGTATCGGTGACGTTAAAGAGATACGCATTCCAGGTGGGCAACTGGCCAATTCTTTTGGGGTAGGTGGCCGCACCCGTCTTATTCATGTAAGGGTGACCTTGGCGTATAACGTGACGGCATAAGCATTGTTGGGTACTGTACGCGCCACTTCTGGAATCGGCCGGCACTATTCAGATTCAGAGGGGCTGCTAAGCGTGCTGTACCTACCCGCTTTGCTGCAGACAGAAAGCCTAATCACTACCCAGAGATAGGGCGTCCCGCACTAGACCAAGCAGTAAACCACCAGCCCAGTGTAGGCCCTAATGGATATACTGTAATATGCGTTAGGATCGAGAGGCTTCCGTCAATTAGGAACCGAGTCTCCTACACGTGCACTGTTCACCACAGTCTCGCATAGATCATGACTGGGAAGATCAACACAACTACTGACTAGCTGCCCCGAGGTATAATACGCCAACCATGGTTGCGCCGTCTATGAGATGGCCTGGCTAGGGGCCCGGCCACGTAAGATCGAAGGGAGCATATCGACCCCCATCCATCGCTAAGTTGTCCTGCACACCAACCCAGCCAATGATTCCCGGGAAATTTATCCAACCCTTCTCACCACCTAGCGTTCGGCAACGTCGGCCCGGACGGACGACGCGCTTGCGGTCCTGCGTCGTCCAAGGAAACATTTCCCTCTGTACTTAGGAGTGGTTCAGCGATGCTACCACCGAATGTCATGATGGATGATCCAGGTAAATAATATAATTCTAACAAATGGCGCCCAACGAGGCGTGTGTTGCGCTCATCATGTCGAGGACCTCCTTAATATCCACAGACGGGGCCCTGGATCCGCTGCTAAGTTCCTTTAGAGTCCGGTTCACCGCTCACATATCCCTTTTTCTTCCCCCATGCCACAAGTTCGACGTCGAAGACGCTGGTCGAGGCCGGCGAGGAAATGGTGAACTGGTAATTGTGGGCGGGTTTCGGTCGACGTGGCGCGGTATGAGACCCTGATATCACACACTGAAGCATTTACGACCGAAGGAAGATGTGTTATCAGGTTGACCTTCAAGGGATCCTAGCTAAGACAGAGAGCGTAGTGATGCCTCCTCAAATACATGCGAAAACAGCTGAAACTGAGAGAAAGCGATGCCAGAGGTTGCTGTTATTATTCCATATAGAGTCTGAACTATTGGGGGCCAAAACCGAGCTATATGGGCCCAGCCTTAGCTAGGTCCGACACGCGGTAGGAGCGACGGAAAGACTTCGCTTCGTCCTAATCGATCCGAAGAATCGTAACAGCACGCGCTCCAGTCGACAAATAAGAAAAGAAAGCCAATGGCGCACGGGAAGAAGTTCGAATCTAAGCCTGACTCGAGGTAGATCAGCAAGGAACTCCATGTAAGTGGGAGGAGTCATGTGCGTAAGCGGGACCGAGACCGTCGTCTCCAACTGTCGGAAGCTCATCCCGAATCGGAGGCGATCCTACCGGCATCCCACCAAGCGCCACTTTTTTTCGGGTGGCATTCGCCTTAGCTGCGATTTCTTGTCTACACAGCGGCTCTACATACGCGAGTGAGAGACCGGGGAGCTGACGTGGCGCTTGTTAGTTCGTGTACTCGGGACAGGGTCGCGGCCGCTGATTCGGCAAGCGCGGAGGATGTCCCGAGGCCGTGCCATCATTCCCTACATAATAACCTATGATTCCCTGTCGACTGATGCAACGAGTAGATACAAATAGTGTTTCCTATCAATTTACACACCCATTCACCGTGATATCCAAAAACGCCCGAGCCGGGAGTCTCCCATGGTCATTGATACATATTGCCCATGTTATTCATGCTATGGCTCATATCATGGGTTACGCCGGGCCATATTGCGTACGGGCCAACATCACCCGATTGTTGATTTTGGTACGCCCCAACGAGGGCATTCGCGGAGTGGTCCAGGTTGATCTCAAAAGGGGCTGCTGGGGAATTCCCTGGCATCGTATTTGGAGTCATAGTATTGCCCGCCGTACCATTTCCCGTCATCGAGTTTATCATGAAGGAGAAATCAGCACTCAAGCCGGGGTCGACCTGGTCTTGAAAGCTTGCAAATCCAGCTTGGACATGCGAGTCCAGACAGACCGGATTGCGCGGCCCGTGGTTCCCTTGAGCGATCAGAGAGAGGACGGCCGTCTTGATGCGCTCAAAGACGTCACGGTACTTCTTCGCTGAAGGGTAACGCTCGGTCATGATGTATAGCAGAAGCTGGCAGTGCGTCAAGGATTCCTCGGTGTTAATATGATTTAAAGGAGCCAGCCAAGCACAGTAGATCAGATTCAAGCCTGCATGCGATTAGCTTTGGGCGACTCAAAGTGACCGCCCGGGGTAATGCGTACCTGCGAGGAAGACGGATTGAATCGACAAGGCTGAGAAACCGACGGGGAAAACGTGGTACAGCCGCCGATAGTCAGATAGCACGCCGGCACAAGCATCAGCGCAGAGCTTCAAGTAATGCGGTTTGACTGGTTGCTCGGCTAGCTTGGGATACAAGAGGTAACGGACACATCGGTGATAATGAATAGTATAGAGCTCGAGGCCCTCATAAGCGGCGCCCGGCCTATAAACATAATTTCTCGCTTCGTACGGAATTGTTTCCTTCCATTCGGTGAGTCGGTCAAGGAATGCATTGATAGCTTCGTCCGGGACACTGCCCGGCTGGTCGACTCTATAGACAATATGCTGGATTTCGGATTCGATCATCTTAAGGCGTGTTCGGTGAATAAAGGATGTTAACGAATTTGCCGGGCTTGCTGGGATATTTGAAACGCTCGTCGAGGCATGTCGAACGACCTCGTCATCGACAGTCTCTTCGGGGATGTCGAAAGGTAGTTCTGCGTCGATATCATGGTCGGAGATGCCTGGCGGCCTCCCAATGGCGAAAGATACATCCCGGTCGATGAAATAAGTAGTCCAGAAACGACGCTTATTCATCTCACCAGCCACGGTGAGATTAGGCCTCCTCGGGCGCCGGTGAAGACCCAGCTCAATACAGAGCCTCACGGCGGCTCCGACGTAGGTCCAAGCCCCAGGGTCTCTAGGCGCCCTCGTGCAATACAGAGCCATGAGCACTAGATAGTCAATAGTTCGGGAGTCTCGGAAGCTCAGGATTGTATCCATCTCCTCAAATGCAATGTCATAATGCTGATCACTGAAAAAGTGGCCCATCTCTCCAGCGGATTCTAGCCAGCGACCGCTAATAGCATAGACGATATGGAGAACTGTCTTATCGTACTCGTTGAGGTTTCCGCGGTTGTTATGTAAACTCACAAGTCGTGCTGAGTGCAAGATAGGGTACCTCGTATGAATATGTCGGAACCAGCCGTGCAGGAGTTTCTCAGCAACGCTGGGAGTAAGAAGATGGACACCGATCATTTCTCCGGCGTTGGTCGAGTACACAGATTTAGGGGCGGGATCACTCTGCTCTTGGAGCTGCTCGTCTTTGACGATTGGGTGGGACGCCCTCTCGCTATTGACGACAGAATTCAACACCCGGCCTATCGTTATATTTGACGAACCCCCCACATAATGCCCCGACGCAGACAATGAGAGGTCTCTCACGGCGATGAGAATATCGTTCGTATCATCGTCGGAAGGCTCCTGCGTCTGCAGCGACGACTGACTGCGTTGAACCGAGGTGGCATCCTGCTGGGACGATGGTCTCGTCTGGGCCCCTTGGCTCAGGAGCCGGAGATGATCATTACCAGTGATCGGGTGTCCAAGAGAGGCAAGATAAGACTCGAGCTCGGCAACACGTTGCTCGAGGACTTTGATATAAAGTTTCTTCTCGCCAGCCGCCGGGACGAGTGGTACGACATATACTGGGTAGTTCTTAGCTCACGATTGATAAGTAAAATCCGGAAACTATTCTCCAGGACTTACTACACTTCAACGACAGACGGGCGCATGAAGCGCAAGCCGGCCGTTGGCCATCGCACTGGGAGGAACAGGAAGGTCAGCCACTACATCCGGCCAGTAGAGCGTCCGGAGGCCATGGGACGGAACAATACTTTCTGCTTCCTTGTCTTGCAGCGCTGACAGGCCAGGGCAACTCGGTCCCGTTTTCCAGACTTGCGCTGTGAAGGCGGCTGGCCGGAGGGCGAAGCGCCCGAAAGCATGCCGTGGCTACCTACAGTCTCCGGCGACGAACCGGTGCCCTCCAGGTTTGACATGTCAGGCCCGGCGGTAGGAACTAGATTTGAAAAAAGGCGGCACGTAAACAAGGCCACACCACGGCGCAGCACAGGGATTCTAGGCCTTAGCCATGCAGCTCAACACCAAGGGATGAGAGCGCGCGCGTATGCTGTAGCGCCGGACGTGACTGACGCCAAGTGGATATCTGCGGGATGCCGGTGACATGCAAATGGGCACTACCTATACTGGGCGCCGAAAATCGAAATAGTATGTCGCTAGATGGCCCGGCGAATACTGTAAATCCAAGAGAAAAGCGATTATCTCAGCAAGAACTAGAGGGACTGACTAAGGTCAGGGCGGCACGAGAGAGCCGAAGAGAAGGTCGCGGGTGAGGCGGGGAAACCTGAGAGAGCAAATGGCCGAAACACCCGTGTCATCCCTGCAAATGGCGATCATGCAATCCCACAGGGGACCTCAGGCCAAGTCATGCGCGTAAGCCTCAATTTTACCAAGCAGCCAAGCAGTTGATGTTAATAGCTCGATAATCTAAGCTCAGAGAGAGAGATGGGGCAATACCTATTACTAAGCACGCCGGCGATGCTACAAGTGATTGATAATAGGTAATTTAACGGGAACTTAGGAAAATAATCAATGTTAGGATAGAAGCTATTGCAGGGGAACGGGGTCAGACAGACTGACGGTCAGAGAGGGATTTACCAAGTAGCTGACCTGTAGCTTCAGTATTAGGTTAGCATGACTTTAGCGCCTTTAGACTCGTGGCGTCTCAGCCCTTACCTAAGGAAATTGATTGTTGGTAAGGGTAAATCTCGAGACCCATTTGATACATACATTACATATTCTAATAACGTACCTTGTGCATACATAAGAGGTAATCTGTGTTTTTCCGAGCATCATATTTTTCCGGTCCTGGTCACCTGAGGGACCTCAGGAGCCAAATAGGATAAGGGCGCAGGTAACCGCACAGGAGTGGAGTTGAGTCCGTGATTCCGTGGTCAGCGAATTCTCCCTCATCCACAGGCGAGGTTACTAACTCAACAAGGGATGTCGACTCATCTGGTGTCCCAGCATATACTCTCCATAAGACACGCATTCTGTTCTAATGCCGGCGCTTTCCGTCGTTTCGTTCACTAATAGACCAAACGGAGCCCCTTCCTGCCTTTCCGATTTGCAAGACAGACTCCGCGATCCACAGCAGTAGGGATCAACTTATATACGGTATATGCCATCCAGTCCCTAAATTTAACCTGAAGAGAGAATGCATCCAACGCCATAGCGTGGCTAGTTAACGCGAAGTCTGCCTTTTTTCCGAGAAGAAGGGTGTCTGCATCTGTTGGTGGAAATATCGACCAATAAGGAAACGCTAATTTATTTTTAATGCGAATTCTTCGTTACCCGAAGAAAGTCCGCCGGTGGCATAGAACAGAGGCATGGCAATCATGAATGAGCGCGGTGGTGCAAGATTTACTTTTACAGAGCGCTGCAAGGAATCAATTTGACGAGTGAACCAAACGGACGGGACGGCAGTGGTTAAAGCTACGGATAATCTTGCCTTCGTCGATGGTTATAGATGCATGACGACGTTGGATATTCTCAATTCGGAATTCATTAGTCGCCATCTGGTAATCTTTTCGCCGTTTTCAGGCCTTAGTGGGACCCGACATCCCCCAGCATCCGTACCAGATCCGTGGCGGCAGTGTAGTTTACCTGCACATCATCTGTTCATCCATTTCGACTGCTACCTATCTGTCGAGTGTGCTTGGCTGCTGCCGGCAAGCCCAATCTAGACAGCTCGCGTGAGATACCCTTTCCATTTAGCGGCTCAATCCCCTCATCGGGAGGACAATCCCGCTAGTGGTGGCGACTAGGTCACTCTCCGCTCCGCTATGTCATGCACATATGTCTCGCCTATGTAGTACATGATGCCGCCAGAACCTGCAGAGCCTCTGCGGATCCCGATATTGCTAGCTATCGTCTTTGGAACATTAGCATCCTCAATTGGGGCATCTAGCCTCGGTTTCCCTTGTGAGAATCAGTCGTTGAGTGGAAGCAGCTTTCCGCAAAAGGGCATATACGTCGTCCTTTCTAATTCACCCTAATTGCAGATGGCATCTTAATCTCCAACATGCTCCGCCTCCCCTTTGTATAGTCTCAGTATATATAGGTTTTTTTTTTGATCCCACACTGGGGTCCTTTGTGTGTTTGTCCCGTTCTACCTCTATCTGTTCTGTTAAACCTCGATACTTTTGTATTACGGAGTTTGAACCAAACCCGCACCCATCGAAGACGAGAGGTACTCATTGCCATGACAGAAGCTGAATGGAGGCCGGCTATTGCCATTCTTGGCGCCGGCATTGGCGGGTTAGCGGTTGCTATCGGCCTGATGAAACGTGGGGTTCCCGTCACCATATTCGAGGCAACGGAGACATATTCACCTCTGGGCGCTGGGATCGGCCTCGGTCCCAACTCCTTGGACGCTATGGATCTTCTCGATTCGCGGTTCCGAGCAGAGTATGACACGGTTAAGACGGGAAACGAGAAGCCGGAATTCCTACATTGCATATTCGACGCCTTGTACGCCGAAGAAGGCTTCGGCGAGAAACGAGGTTGGACCCGTGGCATTATCGGCGCCCCCTACTTCACACGAAGCAGTGCCCATCGCAAAGAGCTGCTCCAGATCATGGAGCGCTTCATCCCAGAGGAGACGATAGTATTCGGGAAGCGCGCCAGGAACATATACCAGAAACAAGGCAAAGCCGCGATCGAATTTTACGATGGAGATGTAAGGACGTTCGACGCGGTGGTCGGCTGCGACGGTGTTAGAGGCTTGTCAAGGCAAGTGGTGCTTGGCGACATCGCTCCTAAGCACGTACCTCCGGCCTACTGTGGAATTTACAGCTACCGGGGCATAATACCTATGAATAAAGCGAAGGCGATATTTGGAAGACATGCAGGGGATGCGAAATGGTTTATGGCTAAGGGCAAGGGGGCGGTACTATATCCGATCACGAAAGGGAGGGAAGCGAACTTCATCTTCTTCATCACAGACAACGACGGTCGCGCACACGGAAATATTACGGAGCGATGTACGAAACAAGAAATGCTGGAAGACTTGAAGGGATTCGACTCTAGATTATTGCAGCTCCTTGACTATGCCAAACCCCTGAGATGGCCGATAATGCATCACCTGGAGACGCCAACCTACTTTAGAGGCCGGGTCTGCCTGTTAGGAGATGTCGCCCACGCGTCTAGTCCGCACCAGGCGGCAGGAGCGGGGCAGGCGCTGGAGGATGCTGTCATTCTGTCCCATCTGCTCACTTTGGTCAAGAGTCCGGATCAAATAGAGGCCGCTCTTCAGGTCTACGACACGGTCAGGCGGCCGCGCGCACAGAAGGTGGTTCAGACGAGCTACGAAGCCGGTGTCATGTACATGTGGTCAAGCCCCGAAATCGGAGACGATATGAACAAAATCATGGAAAATGCCAACCAGCGACTACACTGGATATGGCAGCACGACCTGAAAACAGACATCAACGATGCAGAATACAAGTTTTTGAAGTTGGTTTCAGAATAACTGACTAATACGCACTGTTTTACCCTGCTCGTGGTCTCGAGTGGATTTCCCTAGACCGGGCAAGGTACAGAACGCATCCGATGGTTAGTGGAGTTATGGTAAATGGTGTACATTGCTTTTCTCGTTCTGTTCTCAGGCCATGGTGTCCTACAGACGAGAAACAAACTGATAAGGGTTGGGAGGGAATTAGATTATGTATGCACGTAGTCATCCAAATGGAACTAATTAAGGCAAACAAACTGGCCCCATCCAATAGTAAGCGAGACTGTTTCCAGAACTTTCAGGGACCAGTCGTCCCAACGATAAAGGTCTAAAGAGATAACTTGTCATGGCTTCCAACTCTTGCATTCATCGATAACTCCGCCTTCGGTTAGACTCATAGATGACCAATGCCGGACGAATCTCATAGCAACTAGCCAGCGAGCGGAATAAGCCGCGGTGGCAATACCTTAGCCACGTTATAAATAGGTAATTGGTACCCCTTCGCGTCATCAAATTGAAACTGCCTTCCATCGTATATCCCTACCAACGTATTCAAGGTAATTGGGAAATCTCTGGGTGCCTGAGATGGGCCTGGCATCTTGAGACATTCTAGAGCTTCTGTCTCCGGGCTGCGGAACTCGACAAGGCGAATGAATACGTACAAAGAGAAGCCACATAGGGAAGTAGGTCTTCGGCAAAAAAGGTGGTTATCAAGGCAAGGTAAAGGGAGACTGCAAGGCCATGTCTGCCCTGGAGACAGCGTACCAGATGCGTGCCTGTTTTTTCCGGAAGACTGAAGGGACTAGCCATCCCGAGCCAACAATACCGCCGTCCCGAGCCTGGCGGTCTCAGCTGGTTTATCCACATTTTTAGGGAAGTTGTAATGGTAAACACTCCTAGCGTAGAGTTAGACACCTGGCCTGAATCATAACTTGAAAACCATCTAGGCTTGCTCAAGCATCCCTTGACTGTTTGCCCCGATCGGAAGTAGCAAGGGCAAGCTACTTACAGCCTTATAGATAATGTATACTAGGACACAACAGTTCTTTTCTCCACTTATCAGCTCGGCCCTATCTGTTCTAGGGCTTAAACAAGCTCCTCGCTAATCTTCAACCCCATGGAGACTCCAGGTGCCGCGATGTTGATCCCACAAATTTTAGTCGCGTTTAAGGGTACACGCCTGGTATCTCCACCGGGTGTTGCGCCTTGGACACCATCGGAAGCTTTAGAAAGCGATACCATCGCCTATAGTGATGGGTTTGTCATGATGCGAGCTCTGATCGTCGCAGTAATGAGGGAGCAGTCGCAGCTCGCTTGATAAACGAAGCCCGCCGCGAACCCCACGCGCCACTGTAGTGGTCGTGAACAATATGCCGGCGACCGTCTGGAGTCGCATTCACTACTAGGGGTGGATCTTTAGAGATGCCAACAAGGTTGCGCCGTATTGGATTATGGCAAAGGATCCGGGGCCCGAACTGCGTTAGTAGTTCAAGCGTTATATGGTCATATATATTCCTACATACACCGGTAGGAATAGAACAGCCACAGCTGTTGGATGCTTTGAGTGAGAGCATAGTCGGCGCTGCCACATGCCCTCCAAGCTGGAAAGAACTAACTTGAGAAGTTATGTGTTTGAAAGGTTGCAAACAAATAACTGGAATCGACAAAATCGTACGTCCCCGCAGCGATCACATGACGCTGCATGTAACACTTCACGGGGCGGGAACGGAAACCTCGGCACCTCCCCTAGTCGATCGCCACTAGGTTGTAGAAGAGTTGATTTTGTTAGTGTTGAGAAGTGCGTCTCTATGTATCTGTGCATCTGCGGGTATTAGATTGCCCTGAGCCTATGTACGGTCTTCGGAGTGTCACTCAGTTTGTGGGTTGTGGTTGACTTTCCATCGCGCCCAAAAAGGCCTTCAACTTAGTCATAGGCACAGTGGTTGAGGCCAGATATAATTTTGTCGCGCTGAGGCGTCTTTGGACACGAAAACAGTCGAAGAACCGCTGCCATATCTCACCAGATTACGCACCCATCATATGCGTTTTTTGTTCCTTTCCGGTACGGGCGGCTTGACTTAAAATGGTCGGCTCGGCAGTCAGTCCGCCAAAATATGCGAGGCATGGATATTACTGCAGGTAGTAGTGCTTCGGATCGCTCACGGTGTCATTTCCAATCTAGGAGACTGCGGCCGGAGCATCGCGAACGTTACGGTCATCCTGCCGACTGCGATGATAACAGTAGTTGGGCCGGACGATCATGCCATTTGCCTTTAGCGATATACACAATTACCTAATAGCATATGCGCCGTATTACCTCTATTCTGTTCCTGGGAGATCAGGGACCGAAAGCTCCACTGCGTACCTAGCCATGAAGATTGGAAACCGAGAACGTCTTTGTTCAAGTAGTTTGCCGAGCTACGGAATTGGAGAGCTTGATTAGGACTAACACGAACTATCCCTGGAAGAGCGCGTCAAGCGCAGCAAAAATAACCGGTGAAGACTGACTCGGGTAGAATTTGAGAAAGCGGCATTTGTCTTAGTTTATCGCCTCCGCCGGGCCCGCCTTTACAGCTAAGCCCTTCAAGCCCACCCGGCCCGCCTAGCGGACTTGGCGGATGTAGTATCCAATCTAGTATCTTCACTAGGCGGAGTTAGGTGCCTCTGTCTGCGCGCTAAAACCGCGGGTTCGTCCGGAGTGATATTGCATTTCTTTACCTGAAGGGGGCTAACCGCTGCGACTAGGTCTCCATTGCGGGTCTGAACTGCTCGAGGACACCTTCCCGCTCTACGCCTTATTTACTTCTCGCCAGTCGCTTCTGATGTTGTCCATTTTTTTTCCTTGGCGACTTTCTTCCCTCGCTCTCCGAATGTCCCGCATTCCATGTGTATGATCTTCACTTCTTACTAGATTTCTGATTTACGCGTATCTGCGTCTCGCCACGACCTGGAATTTTCAAGGGGAAAGGTAGAAACTGTCTACATCAGCTCGTCTTCCACCCAGCGACCCTTGCTCTTCTACGCCCGTAAGCCGTAAGCGAGCGCTCGGGCCGTGACGCCACTATGTCCGACGACATCAAAGGCCCGAGGGTGACTGAGAAGAGCGATATCTCCGTGGACAGCACCGCCGCGCCGGCGGCGGAGATTGCCACGTACGATCCGAAGCTAGACCGAGCTATCCTCTGGAAACGAGATATCGTGCTTATTCCATTCACGGGTGTCCTATATACGCTTCTTTTCCTTGACCGGACCAACATTGCCAATGCGCGGAGCTTGGGGATTGGCCAGCCCGATGGCCTCGAGATGACGTTGAACATGCCGCACAATGGCTTTAACACGGCCCTTTGGATATTCTACATCCCGTTTGTGCTGGCGGAAGTCCCGGCCAACTTGCTCTTCAATAAGAACATCATTCGCCCAGGCCTTTTCCTCGGATGTCAAACGTTTCTACTAGGTGGGTTTGCTGCACCAAGATTCCTATCGCCGTGATGCTGACGTGAGTAGGTGTCATTGGCATGTGCCAAGGCCTGACTGGTAGCTACGGGGGCCTCTTGACCGTGCGATTCCTCATGGGCATCTTCGAGGCATCTCTGCCCGCCGGAGCCACCTACCTTATCGCGATGTATTACACCAAGCGTGAAGCTGCGGTTAGGTTCGCTTGGTTCTTCAACTTTGCCTTGGCTGGGCCGATGTTTTCTGGCCTTCTCGCATACGCCATCAGTAATCTAGACGGCGCGGGCGGCTTACAGGGTTGGCGGTGGATTTTCATTATCGAGGGTCTGATGACGTGCGTTATCGGAGTAATTGTCTTCTTCATTTGCCCCAACTTCCCCCAGCACGCGCAGCCGTGGTTCCTCAAGCCTCACGAGCGGGAGCGTCTCGTAGCCCAGCTTGAGGCATCGCGTGGCAACGAGTCCGAAGGGTCCGCCGTGGATAGCGTGCCGATGTGGAAGATCCTTACCGACTGGCGGATCCACCTGTTCACGATGGGCTTCTTCTGCTGCGACATCACCGCGTCGTCCGTAGCTTCTTTCACGCCGACGATCTTGACCGAGCTGGGCTGGCAATCGACTATTGCCCAACTGATGACGATGCCAATATGGGCAGCTGGCATAATTGCCACGTTTGGTGTGACGTGGGTCTCGTCATACCTTAATTTCCGCACCCCTTTCATCATCGGCGCTTGCTGTTTTCAACTCGTCGGCTGGATCATCATGAAGGTGTATGTGCCCGCGCCCGGGGTGAGGTATATGGCACTATTTTTCATGTCGATGGGGACGTTCCCCCAGATGTCGATATATATGGGATGGCTAAGCGCAAACCTACGCGGCCGCAAATATCTCGCTGTCGGTATGGCCTGGATGATTGGGTTTGGCAATTGCGCCAACTTCATTTCCACAAATGTGTTCATCATCACCGAGCGCCCGAGGTATCCCACCGGCTTCTCGGTGGGTCTGGCGTTCACCTGCGCGGGCATCGCCCTCGCGGCGTGCACATACGTGATACTTGTGCTGAAGAACAAAAAACGCGACGAGCTCCGGGCCCGCATGACAGATGCGGAGTGCGAGAGCTATGACGAGCTCCATTTCAAATTTGTGTATTAACCTACCGCTGGGTTTCGCTAAGTTATTGCACGCTGTCGTTGCCACAGGTTGGTGAGGCAGCAGCCGCTTGGAATTCCTAATTACCGGGAGCGACTTTTGTTTTAATATCCCACTAGGGAATTTCATATTCTATCTGGAGGAGATTTACCATCCCGCAGACTCTTCGGACGCGACCAAGGATCTAGCTGAACAGCGTGCTTCAATCGGTAAACTACCAAAGCGTTTGCATTAAGGATGATTCTTCTATGAGCGGGAAGGATTGGAGAGCAAAAAATTGAACGGCTGGATAAGGGTGGTATGGATATAGGACGTTCACTTGTGGCCTAGGATGATAATGATGATCTTCGTGCTTTGCAAGCGGCTAAGCCTGATTCTGAAGAATGCTCCCCTTGCCTTTAGGAGGCCGACCCACCCCATAGTTCTCAAAAGGGTCCCCCGCTTTGAACAACTTGAAAAGGAATCATGAAGCGACGCTGATTTGCAATTCCACGATTTCTAGCCGAGTAGAGTCAGGGGACGGACCCTATCTTGGAGAACTTCGGGAAAGAAGTATTTTCACAATTGATAGACGGCGGGATGATACGGGAGCAAGATCGATCTTGATGTATCGTAGATCTTCTCAATTGAGGCTGGTTTACCGCGAGCGACCTTGCATGTAGACAGGACAACATTATCAATTTACTGGTAGTGCCTTTCGACCAAACACCACATACGCTCACCTGAAAAGCTTATAATCCTAAGACTCATGAAGTGGTACGACGCCTACCCGTCAATCCATCGAAAGCTCACGACGACGACTTGCCATTAGCAGCGAGATTCTGCATTCCCGCCGAGCCCGACCTCGTAGTACTCGGGTTCGGCCGGTACGAAGATTCCTGGACGGGCTAGAAGATGCTTAACCTTAACTCAGCAGGCTCTTTCGTCGATCTATACTCTTAGAGGCAGGTGCCCCACGTGAAATATCGGGTTTTCAGGGCCCCATACCGTTACGACGCGTCGCACATGCTTGCCAAGAAATCAAAATTTCCTTGACAAGTATATCGCGGACACTACTAGGCACGGATATGGGTTGCTTCTCCAGCCAGCCCTAGATTTCGGGAACCCAATAGCCGTTTGAGATGCTACACTTTGTCAGCTTCGCATGTGAGTTTCTACCTAATACGATTTACATGATAGAGGATCTCCCTCGCCTGATTTCATAAAATTTCGTGCGACGTGCGGGAGATGGGTCGGGCCTTGCAAGACCTTGCCCGCTTAGGCTACTGTATTCGGAACGAACCGAGCATGGGCATTGATCCTTAATATTTATTCTCCGGCTGGGGCCGTCTTACTAGACTTATTAGCAACGGGGGGAAGAAAGGGCGAAAGCTGCTACAATTGTACTGACGCACGGTCGAGCAACTCCACGCTTAATTGCGAGGATGGATATGCAACCTGGCTTGCGGCGTCAACCAGCTGTGTATCAAGGGAATGGGACGCCAATGCCCAGCAATCAAGAGCTATCATACGCTTTGCAGGAAGGATTCGAAGATGGTCTTCTTCAAATGTTTCTTTGATAGGATAACTCCAGCATCCCGTGTAGGCCCACCTGCCTTTCTTGCTAGCATAATCCCGAGCCACTTTCGTGGCCCCGGGTCCCGCAAAGAACCTACGAATTTTGTCGTCCAAGCTTACATAGCCTTAGCGGCGGGAAATCCCGCATGCCGAAAGGTGCTTCAGCTCCTTTAATAGCAAAGCACGCGACAATTCCAGCCGCTCGTCCGCCCAGGACCTCTTCAAATCTGAGTAGGCAGGATCAATGTCATTGGAAGATATCTTCCAAGTCGCTAAAAACCCGCTAGAACAGTCATCACAACCCACGCTCCTTCTCTCAGTGGAAGTTTTCTGGTTGGTATTTTATATCCGCGGTGGACTGCTTCATATACCACGAGCCTTGTTATGGAATGATCGGTCTTCTGGCTTGGAACGGCTACCAACGTAGGAGGGATCCGTATCTCTGGGGGGCTTGGCATGCGGTGAGCTGAATAATCACCACTAAGACCGGTCGCTGGCCGCCATCCGGACTGATGGGTAGCATGCTGTTGTTTGCCGGGGCAAGTGATAGGATATCACCAGCTCTAGTGCTACCAACCACTGATAGTGGCCGCGGCGTCTCTGCTATTCTATATTAGTCGAATAGCATAAGTGGCACTGGTGATTGCTCTTTCTATGCGATGTGGGCAGCTCTATCAACCCGTTCGTTATTCCCGACACTCTTGTAGTCCAACGTACATCATTTCCATTCCCAGCCTGCCAGTATGTTGTCCAAGTCTGTCGTTGTAGCTGCCGCAATTGCCGCCTCGACCTCGGCCCAGCTCTCTCCTCGCAGCATCACCCGCAGCTGTAGCACTCCCTTCCAAGGAGGCCCAGATCCAGGCTTCTCGGCAGATGCTTCTGGATGAACGCGTGGGAATCGCTTCGGGGGTGCAGCCGCTCCGGGCGCTCACCGTCGACACCTACTTCCACGTTGTGGCGGCCTCGAAAGCCGAAAGAGGGCGGCTATACTACTGTAAAGCGATAAGTCCATATCAGAATCCGGGCGTAGGCCGATGTCATTAACTGCCACACAGGATCAACAGCTAAATGACCAGTTTCACGTGCTGAATGCCGCCTACGCATCCCACGGCATCACACTCAACCTCCTCCGCAAGGACTGAACCGTCAACCCCGACTAGGCTGATGACCAAGATGAGTTCGCTTACAAGGAGGCGTTGCGGCAGGGCGACTACGGCACCTTGACTGTCTACTTTATACGCCATCCGAATTTCAACGCCTTGGGGTACCGCAACTTCCCCGGCAAGTTCGGCGAGAGTTCGACTGACTTCATTGTCGACGGATGTATCATCGATGCGGCCACCATGCCGGGTGGCAGAGCTGCTCCGTATAACCTGGGCGGCACCGTCCCTCACGAGGTGAGGGTTTCCCCGGGATTGCTATAAGTCGCCCTCTCTCAATCAGGTTTGTACCGACGCTGCGCAGGTTGGCCACTGGTCCAGGCGCCGCGAAGCATTGTGCCAGCAATCATAGCGAAAACAGGCCAGTTGCCTCTGTTCGACAACGTGACATTATGCCTGTTCACAGCCTGAAGAAGGGTCCCGAGCGTTACCCTTTGAACCTTCGATTGGAATTTACGGTGTAGAATGTGTGCGGAGTGGATTACCAGTATGTTATCAACTTAAATAGCACTCTACTAGTAGTCCAGCACGAAGAGAATACGACCGGAATTCTCCCTCCAGCCTGCTTGTTTGCAATCTACAGTGTTAACGACGATGTCAAAATTACGGGGCGGGCTCGGATTCCGGCCATAAGTATTTCCAACCTTTAGTGCGGGTTGGGCAAATAGTTGGAGCCTTTAAACTAGGAGAAAGCATTAGTGATGGCCGGAGCAACCCCGGATGTGCTTAACATCTTGGCACCTCCGATTGTAAAAGTCCTAGGCCCTTTCGATTCTAGATATTAATAACTGACGAGTCGACTTGCAGCTTGGGCATTGCCAAGAATACTAGGATTAGCAGTTAAAGAACTGAATCGTATCCGGGGGAAGCTCCCTTGTGCAGCTGACCATTCCATCAGCCCTAGCGAACAGCTGAATGCAGGGGAAACTAACCACATCTAACCGGAATCTGATGATTGGATCTCAGGCTACTTACTCTTTGCTGCAGTAGCAAGATCGGGGGTGCCGGCCACGTGGCTATTTTTATATACGGTGGCAGCCTCCCCCACCTATGGAAGATTCCGCGATTTTCTCTCCTAAGAGAATCAACTGTCGGTCCGGTCAGTGGATTCGAGTAACGGTGCCCGCCTCCACTACTTGTGAGCTCTTGACATCGACAACCGACCCAATCAAACGTGAATGCCACAAATCCGTGCACCGCTCCGAGTTCCAATCTCAATTGTCGCAGTTTGCAGCAGGGTGCAACCGCCACAATGACATCGCAGAATCTCGTCAAGTATACGCTCAGCGAAGAGGAATTGTGCGACCTATCGCAACGGCTGCTGACGGAGCAGCCGCCGTCGGTCAACGAGAGGTTCGTCTGCTACATGGTGGACGGGAAGGCCGAGACCTCGAACCTGGCACGCCACGTAGAGCGTGTGGTGTTCGAGGAGCGATTCGGCCTGGACGACGCCGCGATGACGCGGCTCTATGGGCCGTACGAGGCCGCGAGCTCCTTCTTTCTCGTGGTCGACCGGCTGAACTCGCACCCCGCCGGCGCGGCGCGTATCGGGCGGAACTGCGAAGCCGGGTTTCTCACGTTGAACGATGCCTCAAGGATGGTCGGGGTGTCGCTCGAGACCTTCAGGGCGCATTACAACGTCGGCAACATGGACGAGGTGTGGGACCTCGGCACGACGGTAGTCCTTAAAGAGTACCGCGCCATCGACAACCACCTGGTCAGCCAGATTTGTTACCGGTGTCTCTGGGCGCGCGCCATGCATGAAGGCATCAAGCACTACGTGACTATCCTCGACGGAGACATCCGCCGGACCTTCGCTCTGGTCGGGTTACCTTTTGAGCCCCTTATCGGCACCGGCGAAGTCTATCACGAGGGCTCCAAGGATAGCATGTTTATGTACGGGCCACCGGCGGGGTTCCCTGGAGGCGCCGCGAAAGGCCTCGCGAGAGTCAATGAAAAGCTAAAACCTTTTGTGGCTTCGTTTAAGACTCGTGTCTTCGACGGTCCAGATGTCGACCACCACTTGATGTTCGACATTTCAAAGGCCCCTGGTGCGTTGAAGAGGGATGATGAGGCAACGACGACGCCAGCGACGAAAACCCCCCCGGCCCAGGATGTAGCAACCTCCGCGAATGGACATGGACTATCTCAATGGTACGGTGGTTCGAAACGATATTTTTCATCAATCTGATACGGCGGTTTCCGTATCCTCTCCGCAAATCAACGTGTGCCGTGTGCTTCTCTTAACGCCTCAATAGAATCCGATAGAAATCCTTCTGCGGCAACCGGGAAAAGAAGGCGAAGAGATGCGGGCTCCCCAAGTATCGCTTGATCGTAACCTTGTTCCCGCCGGCGACGAGCTTCGACCTGTACCCCTTACCCTCGTCCCGCACGGGGTCGACCTCGCCTGTCCTAAAGAAGTATCATATAAACCTTTCCAGTCTCTCGCATTTAGAGGCAGGATCCACCAGTCTGGGGACAGAGCGCGGATCCCTTGACCCTGTCTTTTCGAAAGCAGAAGTCCGCCGAATCTTTGATGTGCGCCCAGTGGATCCCGGCTGAATTTGTGGAACGAAGGATATGGCGGATCGGTGTAGTATTTGTACAGCAGCCATTCCCCGGTCGCGAAGAACCCAGGTTATGCATAGTTTTAGCCGGAGCCCGATATCACGGCGGAGGTTTTGTAGGACAAGACCGATGTGTTCCCTGGCTGATATCCCACTAAATGCTGATAGAGTCAGGTTTGACGTCAATTCAGATGCAGAGACTCTTCGCTGGGAGAGTTGGACTTTAGACACAGCCACTCATATAGAAGAGAGTAAACAGGTAGTTAATTTATTTGGAAGTGATACTGTTCCCGACATCTCTTGCTTACACACGCGCACGTTACCACAGAGCTGCCGTTCACGCTCAAGAACAGCTGGCTGTTCGAGAAATACCCGGAGTACAGAAAGACGTTGGGCATCGTGTCGACCCTCGAGGGCAGTCAAGGATGATCATGCATAGCTAACGGTGCCTTTGGAAGACCTCCCCCCAAAACTCTACTTATGGTCTTGCCATGTGTTTCTTTTCAGCTCTTTTCAACTTATTTCTATTCCCTCAAGTTGCGCTTACGCGGAAAAATCTTGAAATTATGTCTTTATTAGCTCTAACCTTAATATTCTTAATTTGCCCGTAAAACAGCGGCCAAGACGTATTTGATGAAATAACCCCAAACTGTTTCTGGATCAGGCTGGCGTCTTTCCACGTAATTAGCATCAAGTTTACGTTTTACGTTTTACCCAGACAATGATGTTAGTTTACATCCATCACCACGAGACCGGCGCCATGGACGCATACTTAAACAGAATCTGGACTCAGTTGACAGGTCGCCCAAGACGAAGCCGCTGCCTAGCATGGGGGAGTCAGCGGAACACCCCAGATGCACGCTGTTACGGCCCCTCGCCCAAGATCTTAGGATCCAGATAATAGAGCCTCACAGGGATCGTGAATACGCCCAGGGAAGCAACGTTCTTATCTACGACGCGTTCCAAACCGGCGATGTCTAAGGCCGCGGCTGCTTCAACTTCTTGGGGTTTGCGCGGACCTCTTCGTTCGGGACCTCGTGCTGTTGCACCACTCCGGCTTCTGCCTTTTTGAGGACGTACTTGACGACCGCCGGGGTCGTATTTGGAAAAATAGGTGAGGCTCAATGATATCCTCTGCCCTAATCTTGTTTGCCCGGTGTCGGGGTTAATGCCGTGGTCCATTGGGTTCTCGGTGGTGTTCGAGGTTCGGGTAGTCTGTCTAACTTAGCCAGTGTGTATCCACTTCGAAGTAGAACATGCATAGTTATCTCGTAATCACGTCTTGTGCGGGATGCGAGCTCACAGCGTTTGTAGAGTTCCCACTCTCCGATATACTTCGACAATTAATGTTGCCGCGCTGAGCGAACATGGAGTACACGTCCTAACTGAAGAGTCGTATGAAATCCCTCGGCACCCCCCTGGGCCTCTTTTAACATTGTGTGATGGAGCTGTGTATGGCGTACCTGAGGTAGGTAGTTTCATGTATAATATGCACCCTTACCTGTGCTGGGGTTTGACTGTCTCTCAGGGGGGCCTCCTTAATATGGCCTTTTCTTCACGGTTTATAGTCAAGTTCAAGAATGTCTGTGGTGCCTTTTACTTCAGAAAATAACATTCTTATGAATCACAAGACACGAGAAGCAAGATAGTCATCATTGGCATATTCCCAGGTGGTCTACGTATTCTTGTCATCACAAGGCTCGCTACAAGCCAATGCCATAGTGAAGGGTTCCTGCGAGAATTGTATGCGGAGAAGGCCTCTCTGCAGAGGAGGAATTGATCAGCAAGAAGCAAGGCGCATATTGGAGAGTGGAGAAAAGAGGGAGTTCATATTTGGATACTGTGGTCGTTGTTATTATTGTTGTACCGGTGGTGGTAAAGTCGTCAGGAGTCCTAAGCAGGTTATTTTACATATATATGATGGTGTCACCGCATGGTGAGCCCCAATTACTGGGTCACCAAACAGACTTAGCTTCGTAGTCCTAATTGCGGTATAGAATAACTATGCCTGATATACGGGTACAGTAAGCAGATCCAACGCATGACCTAAACTAAATGCCAGAATCTCCTTGGACTTGTTGCAAAATTCACGTCCCACGTCCAACGAATACTTATTAGAGTGCGCTCCAATTAAACTCACCCAAATACTTAGTCTCGTCCGGCGGCCTCACAGGCTCGTCAGTGATCCGCCCCGCATCACCCTCATCGTGCTGCTGCTGGTGGTGTTAACGTGCCCGAGTGATGACGTCCGGAAGGCGCTGAGCTCACCCTCGGACTCCTTGACGCCAACGCCGCACCCTCCCTGTTCCTGGCTGTTGCTGCTGCTGCCGTAGTTGCGCCTCTCGAGCTTGAGGGCCCTCTCGCGCTCGCGGCGCTCGGCGCTGGCGGCGAGGTGACCGCGGGGCAGCCCGCGCATGGCGTCAACGCGCATGCGGATCTCCTCGCGCACAGTTACGCAGCTCGTCGTAAAGAAGATTACGGCATTCCAAACGCCCTGGAGCGGTAGCACGATGGCGCTGGCGAGGTTGAGGCCGAAGCTGGGACCGCGGACCCCATGCACCATGTCGTACACCCGGTTGATGCTGCTCGGCGTCCACGTCACGAAGACGCTAATGGCGAAGACGAACGACGTGCGCAGGTACGCCAGCTTGACCGGGTCGATCTTGCCGAGCCGCGCGCGCCACAGGATGAAGCAGCAATACATGCGCGACGCCAGCGACGGTGGCCGCGGCTTCGGCTCAGCCGTGATGCGCGTTACCGTGTGGTACGTGGCAGGTCCGTTCGTGTTCTCTCTGTCGTCAAGGCACATCTGGTCCTCCGGGGGCCCCTCGAACCAGTTAATATTTGAGGACGTAGAAGTTCCGGGTGGAGCGTCAGGTGTGTTGGTCATCGTTGTTATTTGCACAACTTCAGTGTTGATACTGCCCATAACAGCCGCATTTAAGAAAAGAGTCTGGTGACTGCGTTAGAAGAAAGACATCTCCCATCATAACTGAGTTATTTCAAGAATGGCATACCTTTTCTCCTGAGTCACGCTGGCCGGCAGGTGGTTCACGTGCAGGGTTACTAAGCGACAGGTTCCGGAGCTGATTGCGCTGCTTGAAGACGTAGCAGCCGACAGCGACATAGATGCATGAAGACAACACAATACAGACCCAGATGGGGACGTAATAGGTGAAGATGCGCAAACTCCGCCAGTCGCTGTCGATCCAGCACCAAATCTTTGGTATTGTCAGATTCGTATAAACGCAATGGAAGTTTTAGCTGAGGTATCCCAGCATACTTACAGTGGCATTACCATACGCCCGCTTATTGTCTCCATCGCGCAAAAGTAATAACCATACAGCCGGAATGAGTGGAACGCCATAGCAGACGATCCAATAGGCCCACCAGTAGTCGAGGAACCGCTTGGGGTTGGCCGAAAAGAAGAAGACCATGGAGACGTTGACCGCCATCGCAAAAGACCACCATGGATCGGATTGCATAAAACTAGCTCCTAGTCAGCATGGAACTAGCGATAGTTCATCCTTGTCCGAACAAGGGGGTTCGGGAGTTCGCTTATGACGTACAGCTCAAACATGAAAGCCTGTGCCTGACAAAGATGGCTATCTGGTCCTAATTGCATGCCAGAATATCCCATCAAGCAGGCAATGCTGGCGCCTAGATTGGCGACGGACGCGAAGAGAATGAATGTGTTTGGGACCGACCGGAGTCTCTTGGATAGTGCAAAGGCGACAAAGATGAGGAGAACTCCTGCGACGGACAAGGAAGCCCCTATTCTCTCAAATGTATTGATAATGAAAATTTGATCGGGTGTAAATGGTGCTTCGGTAGCGTCGGTTCCACCCGCCCTGGCTGCCACGTCGTTGTGTATGGCAGCATCCATCATGCCGACAGTTTAGGAGGTGTCTGCCGTCCTGGCCATGCGATTTCGACTCTACAGTCGAGCTCGAGTAACAACTTGTAACTACCAGCACTAGAGTCCCGGCTGATATGGATGAGTTGCCAAGGTAGTTTCTAGCTCCTCCGGCACCTTATCGTGTTCGCATCGGACATCTGCGGCCCAATGGACATACAAGATATAAAATCGAAGAGTTTGCCCTATTTCAAGAAGAGCTTGAGCCAAGCCAGTCCAGTCCAGGGGAATCGAAGCCAAGCTACTGTGACAGTGCTAGGGAGAGAGGTAACAGCCGAGTGTGCTCCGTAGTGTGTATTCAAGGCGTGTTACGAGTGATGACGCGAATGCAGGGGAGAAGTAAGGTACGTCTGAACCGGCAGAAGGTTGGCTATTCTACACTTGTGGCCCAACCCAGCGGCGATAGCAGTCTGGTATATAAATGCTATAGGTGTAATGGGAAAGGTGGTGAGATACGGAGATACGATAGTTGAAAAGGAGTGGTGAGGGTCCAGGAGAACAAGCAACGACAGAATGTAAAGAGAATACAAGAATAAGGCGGAATCGCAGGCTAGGATGGATATTGGGTGATTCAGTAAGAAGACAAGTGACCGTGATTAAGAGAGTGGAAGAAAGGATGGAGATTATGCGAGAGTGTGAATCAATAAAGTTGGGACGCAAGAGGCTGCCACACGCACTCTGTGACCTTTGTATATATATCGTCGACCCTTCTCGTTGCGCATGGCCAGTGGCAGGAAGCGGGGAGGTACATGTTGTATGGGGAAGAAGCGAGGGGCCGGAATATATTGGGTGAACGGCATGTCGGGGACTATAACAGCCATCAGATAGGTGTTCATCACTCCACTTGGGGTAATTCGTTAAGAGATGAGTGAATTCCCGAATCGTCATCTTGGATGGTCGTACAACGGGATCAACTCCCAAGGCCGGTCGGTAAGGGAATGGATCAGACAACAAGAAAACGAATGTGAGGAATATAGCTGGGTGATTAAGTCTGGGTAAACCTCGGCAAACGCTATTGGCCCAGCCAGTGCCGTCTCAACTTACTGGGGTGCATTCGCCGTACCCGTCTTCCCATCCAAGGCTTCAAGGAATATACGTCCCGAAGCCGTGGTCCGTAAAGTGACAAGGACAAGTTCAAGACCTCGCGCATGGAGCAAGGAGATGACCAGGGGTACCACTCGGTAAACGAGGCGGTGCGTGATCGCCAATTAAGCTTAACCGAAGACACAGGGCTGTGGAGAACCCCGTCTTGTTGTAGCGCTTTCACAGTTACATGCTTGTAATCTAATTAAGCCAAAATCGGGGATAGGGGGTAAACATTACTCGAGGATACCAAAGCCCTAATCAAGCAAGGGGAATGCTTCAGTCCAGTCGGAGATGCTAGCTGAGTCTCCGATGAGCTGTGATGTTTGTTCAGGTGCTTTGACGTTGGACTTCGCAGCACATCGCATATTATATTGGACGAATGCGTGAGAATTGACTGACGAGAACTCGTTGGCATGCTGGAGGAGCCATTCGAGATGAAGCACCGGCACCTTGGTGTTGGCGGGAGCTGTGCGAAGTATGTAATATGACCGCTTCAACGACCGCCAACTGACCCGACTCGTGTCTTTCGGTACAGGGAATGCATGGACTAGGAGGGCCTCTGTCACTCGTGCACCCCCATGCTGCAACCCGGCAGCTACCTATCCAATGAGATTCTCATTCAGTAAGTGATTAGAATGCACAGAGGCGTCGTACCGTCAACTCGAGCTCCCGGGCCAACCAGAATCTGACCAGCCAGTCTAGCGTTCCAGAAAAACTGGCCGAGAGAGGCCTGATTCACAATTGTCCGAATGCCTAGATGGGCGCCGACTGCCGTTGAATATTGCGATGGATAATTGCAGACTGCAACAATAGACTAGCTCTGAGGTTAGACGGGAATACGGTAAACGAATTCCCACGTTGCCGCGACGATCATTGAAGAAGTCTCCAAGTCAAGGATCATCGAAGTGGGACTAGGCCGTAGTTGTTACCTGGTAATCTAGATCGATCTACGAAAGAATTCGGCAAGAAAAGCTCCAACGAGAAATGAATGAAATGGCAAACACCGTGTCTAATATCACTCCTATAACCATCCAAGCGGAAAGCGAAGTATAGCCGAGAGGGCAGATCTCTTTCGTTGGAAGAAGCAAAATTTCCCGGACTCTCACAATGTGGGCCTGGATTGCGGGAGCGATTTTAGTGAGACCCAAAGGATGGGTGGAGCTTAGACATTGCCGTTTGTAGTACTCGACATCCAACTTCCAGCTCTAGGATTGGCTGCATCCGTTGCGACAATCCCCCGTGGCTTGGGTTTTAGTCGCCCCCACCCCCGAACGTTATGTCTGCCTGTCATAAACGACAGCTTTTCGAAGTACACAACTTTCTACGCACTACATGATAGTAAACGACACAAATTTTTTTCATCCTAGTAGGCACGATGATGACCAAAGAAGCCCCCATGATTTCTTTCCTCCTTTGCGTCATGCAAACCCCTCTAGGATGCCGTTTCTCGCAGACTGGAACTCGGCTCCCTGTCATACGGGAAACAAGACCAAACCCCGGCTGGCGGTTTCGGGAACTGGAGTTTCTCATGTCCCCTCGAGAAGCTGGGCTCAGGCCCCCTGATCCAGCGCAATATCTGGTGAACGGGAAAGGTCGAACCAGTCCATGTTCTGGTCTAGCAGCGTTGCAGATACACCCACCTCTGCTAAGCGAGGAATGCGGACGGGCCTCGGTTGTTGACAATATTCCAGGTGCGCATGCACTCTGGCTGATGGAGAGACTTGTTATCCCTTAGTTAGCCTTCGAGTGTTCTATCACCTTGCATGGAACGTACTATCCTGTTGAAGAGATAGTGTGCCTGCTATCCATTATCAGATGTCGCGTGACATTTGTCATCATTAGCTAAGTATGTGCTCCTCATCCGGCAGGGCCTAGTATCTAGGACCATTCCTCTAATAACACGGATTTTCCAGCAGAGACGCCGCGCTGCACTGAGCGTCGTGTCATGTTCCCTTTTGTTGACCCCCCCTTTTATATACCTCCGCAAGCCCAATTGACGACTCTACGGGGATGATTTCAACCTTTATGCGTAGCGTAGTGTCAAGAGCTTATTCGGCAGAACGCATGTGCATTACCGTCTTAGACAGGTAATGACCATTGTGTGGTGTAGTGGCACTATATCAGTAAAGTACCAACTGCCTTTTACACTTATCAATCGGAAATAAATTGGGGGACGTGGACGGGGGGGTGGTCTGAATTCAGTAAGTAGCGTATGGCAAGTATTATATCCTGAGCATATTCGACTATGTATATTCGTGCTTCAAGTAGCACATTAACCGTTGTTCAAAGGTCTAAGAAATGTATATTATAGAGCCGGTATCCAGTTTTCAAGACAGGGTGATAACGAATGACCGGGAACTTCAGTGTCTAAAAGTCTCACGGACATATTGTGATAGAAACAGCGTAACAATCCTAGCTAATTACTCATTGATTCTGCTCTACATATCGACTAGTCTTGGCAGCGGCGAGGTGCAGTTGTCTGTGGCACCCCGATTACCTAGGTAGTCGAAGCTGTACGCACTCGGAGTGCACCGTCTGGGTCTCGCTTTTCATGACGAAAAAGGAGGCCAAACCCAATTGTCATTTTTGCCAATGTAACTAGCCTCCTCCATATGAAGCACGCTGGCATCAAAGTAGGGTGAATGGTGTCAATTACCCGCTCCGTGTTGCCCATGTAAACGCTTTTATGTGTTACCTGGATTATTACCTCCAGAACATACTCGCCGTAGCGTCGACCGTCGTAGCCCAGAGTGTCACATTAGCCGGTATTGGGCCTTGAGCCTAGCTTAGATTCTAGTGCAAGATGCTGAAAAAGCCCATCAACCTCTTCAGAAGACCTTGCTAGACCGTGTAATAGAAATCCGCCCGCTTGTCTCCAAGCACCGCGATCTCTTGTTCGTCTTTACCTTCGAACAAGTAGTCGCGATCACCCGCTCTCCTCTTCTTGTTCTCGGCCCGAAGTAGTGTCATGATCAGCAAACTGCCGCCGAAGAGGAAGACTATCAGGTATGCCATCACGACCCCGTGGCCCTCCCGGTAGGATGGACCGTTCCTGCATATTAGAGCTAACTATACCGTTCAGGTTGCCCAGCCGATAATGAATACTATGTAGTACTTCTGTTAATTGAATCTGTTACCAACATGCTAGGAGTTGGACAGCGTCTCATCTAACGCATGTGTCTGATACTTAAAACTCGCAGAGTCGCTCAGCAAGTACCACAGCTCGTTTATAGACGTCCTCGATGTTGTTTGCCATCCAGGTGATAGCATTGGAGATGCATGGATAGATACCAGCTGCACCTAAGAACGTCCCGGCGTACTTGACTTGTGGGTCGGAGGAGCAGAGAAGCATTGCGAATCCGGCAATTCCCAGCGAACCAAGGAGGATATTACATACTCCACGTTGACCGGTCCTATCGGAAAGGTATCCAACTAGAACAGTGAGTAAGGCGGCACAGTCAGCAGTTGAACCTGGATAACATCAGCGCCCATGCCGAGTTCTTGGAAGATCGAGGGAAGGAAAAAAGCAAATGCGTAGACTGTCATGAGGCAGCCGGCGTACACGAACATTCCAAGCCACATCTTCCAATCCTTGAGCACCGTGATTAGATGTCCATCTCCCATACCTCGCGATCTGCCGAAGATTGTTGATCCAACTTGAGCCGGCGGATGACTCGAGCGCGGTCGTCGTCTGATAGGAAGCTAGCCTCGTCTGGGAAGTCGTATACCATCCAAAACGATGCCACGCAGAAAACAATCGTCAAGAGACCTTCCAGAATGAAGATACATTGCCCATACAAATTTGTCTGTGATTCTGCCTGGTTGTATAGCTGGCCCGGTGGACTTAACTAAATAAATACCTGCGACTTGTAAAATAAGTATTCTTAACGATAACATGCACCACAATGGTTCAACGAAGGACTCCCTGCCCCACTATTTACAGGCACTCGCCTTGTCGACGCCTCCCTAAGTAAAGCCCCACCACTAAGCGTGAGTGGACAACCTTAGATTCGATCTTCAGGCAGTGAGACAGACTAATAGATAGATAATAAAACCCAAACCTAGCGTTTTCGGAGGCTCTGCTAATTTCTGTACACGGGGGACCATCCCATGAACTTTTGAACTGCGGCATCGAACGTCCACGGTGCCTAGGACGACGGCGTAGGCCGTGTGCAAGGATACCCCGAAATTGAGCAAGGTTGGGAACGTGGTTGCCATTGTGAATTATACTTGACTGAGCATAGCTGCATTGGCCGTCCAAATCTAAGAGGGAAGTAGGAGATGCTGCTCAAAAACCAGATGTGCCGTTTCAAGAAGGCGAGGAAAGACGTACGCATATTGCAAAACCCCGCGAGAAGTCCTTTTCCGATCTTCATAGGTATTCAGGGGATTACCACGGCAAACCAATATATCCCGTCAATGGCATCGACGCGCCCATATCATATGCTGCAACGAGATTACCTATGTATTCTGGAAACACCTAGGTGAGGCTCCTACTGCTGGTCTGCTTACAGAGAACCAATCCGCAGATTGTGGCACAAGGCCCACACTAAGTGTTTTTCGACATGTTCTAGGCGTTAGATATGTCCCAGACCTGTCCGTCATATGCACCAATTTATTGCCTCTCTGCGCCTCCTTCCACCTAGATGAGGCAGCTCGTTGTCTGAGCAGAGATTGTTCGACTGTACAGTCTGTGAAACCCCCACTGCCCCATAATCATCTCATCCGGCGTAGCTATACAGCTCGGGCCTTTATACTATACCCTCAAGGGCCGTCATGATAGAAGTTTGGACATATGACTGGGTCGGGCTACGAGAAACCGGGCTGGATCCTGTAACCGTTTATGCCTACTACGAGCTATTAGGGAGCTCGACTCACCTCACGAGGAACCTAAAAGGGACATTGGAAAGGACAGGTGAGCGCCGAGTCCATCCTTAACACGCGCCATCTCCCATCCTCTCTAGGGCTTGAGCTCGGATTGTGACCACTCAGCTCCTGCCGTCGTCCGCGAACACGCCCACGTTTTAATGCGTCTAAGCGATGTGGCACTAGGCAAGCCCATGTGGTAGCCCATGTGCTAGTTGAAAACAGCCCGGCTCGGAGGCACTGAGCCGCTCGATATTCGACCGCGGTGAAGACGCCACGTCGTGATAGAGGGTCCAATCCCATACTTCGTAGCTTCTAGTAAAAGTTCCAATTCACGAGATGAGCCCGAGAGTCGAAGTTGAAATGCCCGCTCCCGCGTATTAGCGGAGAGAGCCTTAAATGTGTTTTCCGGCGGATTTTGGATCCCACTGCATACAATGGCAATAGTATCCCCATATGCAGCTCTTCTACCGGTGTTCGGGCGTTGCTCTGACCCTGGTCTAGCACGCCGGGCACTAGCTGCTACACATGCGTCTCCGCAGAACCTCATACGCAGAAGCATTGGGATATTCGGCCGTACCCTGGAATAAATGGCGGGAACGACCGATCATCTATAATGGGGTGAACACAGCGCATTAGCAATCGCATAGGTATGTGGTCGCGTATCCGCCTTAAGACAACCTGGGGTGGAAATCAGCGAAGTCAAACGTGGGACATGACGCAGCTTCTCCCATCCCCAATGTCAGGGCTTGCTTAGTTCTTCTTAGTACTGTAGTTAGCCCTGGGAAGGTCACGGTCAAATGATCGAGACACTGAAGACTCATACACAACAGTGAGCACTGTAATTAAATTCACCACCACCTTGTTTGGGGAGTAAGTTAAGGCGGCGAAGCTGCTGCGCTATGAGATCGATTCCTGAGCCAAGAAAAAGACTCGAGCGTTGGAATCAGCCGCCAAGGCTCGAGGTTACGGGTATCCACGAGCACCTACATATTCTTATTGGACAAATAGATAACTAGTCGCGCCGCTCCGCAAATTTTTGACCTACCTATCGCGTCTCTGAGATTGTGCTAGGTGTAATTGTCAAGGTGCTTACCCAAGACGATACCAAGCTATGCAGGTCGAGGTACTGTGGGCCTGTATGTGCCCCCTCTCAACAGCTCGGAATCGGCTTATCATTATTGCCATTTTTGTTGAAGCTCGGTTAGACGGTTTGTACCTCCGACACCAAATAGAAAGAGTCGCTGTGGATGCCCTCCCAAGCCGCTGTCATCGCGAGCGCTTACTCATGTATCTGAAGGAAAGAGACTTGGGGCTAGCTGCGAAGGGAACTCACCCATTTGGGGTTTGTGACTGACACTCCCCAACGATCCCAATGATGACAGGGGCTTCTGACCGAACTTTGCAAAACTTTCAGACTTTAAAACAATCTACGTTTGATTCGTCTCTGGTTGTTTTCAGTCTCGCTCCGAGTGGGCCGTCGATCCTCCGCAATTGATCCCTGGCACTTTTCGGCTACGCGCCGGAGTATGACTAAGAGCGTGTGCATCATTGGTAAGCTTTTGCCGGCCGTCCTCGTCGCCGCAAAGAAGACTTGGATTCGTGACTTATCGCATAAATAGGTGCCGGCCCATCGGGGCTCGTCGCCGCGAAGACACTTCTGCAGGATGTGACCCCGGGCTCGTTCAAGGTCACCGTATTCGAAGCGCAGTCCCGGATCGGGGGCCTGTGGCCAAACCGCAAAGATGATGGCGGCGGACTGGTGCACCCACTTATGATAGCAAACCAGAGTAGGCACACAGTCCAGTTCAGCGATCTCGCCTGGCACGAGTCTGATCCGCAGATGCCTAGGGCGTGGCAGGTTGGTCAGTACCTCGAGCGCTACTTGAAGAGGTACGTAGGCGGCGCGGACATACGACTCGGCCACAGGGTCGTGCACGCCGAGTTGGAGGATGGCGGGCCGTGGAGGGTGCAGACGGAGTCGAGCAACGGCCCGGAGACGAGCGTGTTCGATTACCTTCTAGTGGGCACCGGATTCTTCGGCAAGCCCGCTTGGCCCGACTACGTCCCGCGGGAGGCGGAAGTGCCCATCATCCACAGCAGCAAGTATAGAAATTTGGAGAGCCTCCTGGCAAACCAAAAGGGTCGCGGTGGTAAGATCCTCGTGGTTGGGGGTCAGATGTCAGGGATAGAGATCGCCGGCACCATTGCGACGCACCTCTCCTCGGCCGTTAACTCTCCCGACGAAAAGGAGATCGAGGGGCCGGAAAGGTACTCTGTGCACCATGCGGCCCACCGACCAGTATGGGTCTTCCCGCTCTTCACATCACCAAAGGTAAACAGGTCTCTTCCCAACTAGCCTCCGAGTTAAGGTTTTTATGCTTACCAGGGCGGCAGGCCGACAAATTAGCGGCACCCTTTCTGCCCTGTGACTTGCCATCATACAACATGGCAAATCGCCAGTTTCCCCTCACGAATACCCAGGGTCATATTAGTGTTGATGCTGCGCGTGCATTCAACTCGATTTACAGTTCTGTCCTCGGGACTGATCAGTCTGAATTCTCAGAAGCGACCAAACTCGAAGGCAGCCTCATGGATGAGCCGCCATTTTTGGCCATGAGCGACAACTACATGGATTTTGCGCGATCGGGCTTAATCACCATTACCAAGGGTAAGCTCGCCTCCATATCCGGCCGGACGGCCACACTGGCGGGGAGTAATGAGGAGATCACGGACATTGCGGCTGTGGTTCTCGCGACCGGGTTCGACCCATCCCCGTCCATATCTTTCCTCCCAACAGGCGTCCTCGACACCCTCTCTCACTCTCCGTCCCACCCCAACCTCCCCGTCGCGCTCGCTTTCCACGGCACGCACCACCCTTCCCTCCCGACGCTCGGATTCGTGGGCTTCTACCGTTCGCCCTACTGGGGTGTGATGGAGATGCAGGCACGGTTCCTCGCGCAGTTGTGGGCGGCGCCTACACCCTCCCCGGCGCTCCGGCACGCTCTCGAGATGGACGACAGCATCCGGCGGACACTCGCGCTGCGGTCGGACCCGCGTGCCTCGCAGTTCCCAATGGGCGACTACGCCTTCCTGATGCAGGAGTTCGCGCGGGCGCTCGGCGTGACCGCCTCGCCGCCGCTCGAGACGCCGCCGCTCGCCAACGGCCGCGGAATGGATATTCTGACCCCGGCTCGGTACTGCCAGGCGAGAGATGACGGGCCGAGGGCGGCGGAGGCCACCCGTAACCTCGCGCAGACGCAGGAGACGGCGGTGGCGGCGCTCGGCGGCGCCCGCTTCGTCGCGCGTGCCGTGTTCCGGTCGCTGCTCGGCGAGTGGAGCCTCGAGCGCGACATCGTCAGCCGGCTGCCAAGCCATCCGAGCGGGCGCTTCGTGGGGACGGCGCGGTTCCTGCTGCGCGCGGGCACGGCAGACGGACGGCCCGGTACGGACCCCGACGCGGACTTGGGACTCGAGTACCTGTACGTCGAGGACGGCGAGTTCAGTGCGTCGAACGGCATGCGGTTCCGGGCCACGCGGCGCTACGTGTACCGGTACGACGAGGCGCGCGACCGGCTGTCGGTGTGGTTCGCGCGCCCCGACGACCCCGCGCGCGCCGACTACCTGTTCCACGAGCTCGACTTCGTGGTCCCGAGCTCGGAGCCCGGCCCGCGGGCCGCACAAGGACTCGAGAATGCGGCGGGGCTACAGAAGGAGACGGCCAAAGAGCTGGAGACGGAAGGGGGAAGAGCGGGAGAAGGGACCGAAGAAGGAGAGCAGCGCGGCTGGCGGGCCACGGCAAGCCACCTCTGCGTCGAGGACCTCTACGACGTGCATTACGAGTTCGCCTTCCGCGCCGTGAACCTCAGGGACTGGCGTATCGCGTACACGGTCAAGGGCCCGAAGAAGGATTATACAATTGACGGAGTTTATAAACGGCCGTAGCGCACATCGCAGGGCGCCATGGGGCAATGTTATTTCTGGTCTTGGGTGTTTAAACCGATGTAGAGCTGGCAATTGATTTGGGCTACTTCGAATATGGCATCCGATCTGATTGGCGCGTCAGTAAGTTTTCCTTGGGCCAGTCTACTAAACGCATCATCTAGGGGAATCTTCCCCAAAATTATCTACCCAAAGCCGATCAATTAGAAGAATACATGGTATCATTAGTCGTAATCTCGTATATGAGAAGTGGTATTAAAATTTTTGTCTGAGCGAGGAAAGTGAAGAGGCATAAGACTACCAACAACGCCGTCCGTCTATCCGTTGCTCCTATCTTCAGCCCCTTTCGTTGTGTTGCATCCGCCTATCATATTAAGTATGTGAAATTCTCGTCTTCGCTCTCATACACGTCATACAACCCCCACCCAAGGTTCCGTTACGGGAGCCATCTGTCCCGTTACGGCCCGTCAATGGGATATTCGCGGCTCGGAACAGACTATGTCCTGTGGGGGACGGCAGGATTCTTGTAGTGGGCGAGCTCGTTCCGGCAGTCCTGGCCCTGGACGTAGTCGCGGAGGTTGCGCAGGGTGCAGGCGGCGATCTCCTGGAGGGCCTCCTCAGTGAAGAAGCCCTGGTGGCCGCTGATGAGCACGTTGGGGAAGGTGGTCAGGCGCATCAGCAGGTCGTCGTCGATGATATCGCCCGAGTGATCCGTGTAGAAGAGCCCGCCCTCGCCCTCATACACGTCGAGGGCGACGCCGCCGAGACGCCGGCTCTTCAGTGCGCCGAGCAGGGCGCCCGTGTCTATGAGGCCGCCCCGTGACGTGTTGACGAGCAGCGCGCCGGGCTTCATGCGCGCCAGCGTCTCGGCGTTGACGACATGCCGCGTGCTGTTCATCAGCGGGCAGTGCAGGCTCACGACATCGGCCTCGCGCAGCACCGTGTCGAGGTCCGTGTATTCACCGTACTTGCGGAATCCGTCGTTCTCGTAGGGGTCGAAGCCGAGCACGCGGCACCCGAAGCCGGCGCCCATGATGCGCGCGAAGCAGACACCGATGCGGCCCGTGCCGATGACGCCGACCGTCTTGCCATTCAGAGTGTGGCCCAGCAGGCCGTCGAGGCTGAAGTTGCCCTCGCGCACGCGGTTGTAGGCCCGGTGCGTCTGGCGGTTCAGACACTGCAGCAGGGCCACGGCGAACTCAGCAACGGCCTCGGGCGAGTATGAGGGGACGTTGGCCACGAACAGGCCCAGCTGCTCGGCCACCTTAAGGTCCACGTTGTTGAAGCCCGCGCATCGCAGCAGCACAGCCTTGACGCCTTGCTTATGCAGCCGCTCGAGGACGTCAGCGTTGGCCGTGTCGTTCACGAAGATGCAGACTGCAGTGGCGCCCTCGGCGAGGGACGCAGTCTTGAGGGAGAGGGGCAGTTGGATGTACTCGATCTCAACATCGTTACCGTTTTTTAGGTAAAGCTTGTCGTAGGACTTTGCTGAGTAGACAACTAATTTCGTCGTCATGGCTGATTCACTGAATTGTCTCTAGGGATATGCGTTAGAGATAAGACAGGTGATGCTTCGTGGGAAAATGGGAGGTGATTGTGCTGAGATTGAATAAGGTTTGGCGGGGTAAATCTTGCTGTGTTGTTAAACCCTCCGGTATCTCGTTGACGAATGATTTGCGTGTTTATGATTCAACTTGGAATGGTGAGTATGATCTGGGGGGAAAGGACTTTAGCTTAACGAACTATGTAAGAGACGAAATGCGGAATACCTCCTATCTTATACTCTGATTACACGAACTTGGCAGGCTCGACTGACTCCAGCTGGATTGTAGAAGCTTGTTGTTGCTGAGACGAGCTCGCGAATCCAAGAACGGCCTGGAAGCATGGCATTACAGTGTCATACGAGCGCGGACACGCTCTGCGCCGGCGGGCGGCCTTGCCCGATCCTTGGCACATGCTACATGGCCGATTGAGAGTCGTTGATCACCGGCTCAGTCGGTCCTATTCTAATTTTTACAGACCACAGGTGGTATCATGCAGATAAGGAGAAGATGCGAGGTCAGTCACTGTGACCGTTGTTATGGAAAGCTGAGCCATCGTCGGTCAAGACATAGTGGATAGTTGGATTGATGCTGTGCTGTTACAGTAGCCTACTGTGTGCCCTACGCCACCTAATTGTAGCCCAGGTTCTCAGTAGGACTTGGCACAGGCTTCGGGTATTTCGGTGTTAGGCGGGTCCATCAGTGCCATTAAGGATTTGGCTTCTTGAAATTCCCCGCCTGCTCGATTACTCACGTATTAGCGTGGTGCCAGCTGGGCGATCACAAGGTTGGAAGCAGTTAGTCGGATTACTCGAAAGAAAAGTTGCGAGTCATCAAAGTCCTCATGGGATCACAAACATGTGCTCGGTTGCTAGCATCCCAATGACCGGAGAGGATACTCTATATTCGATACCTCAACTGACGCCTTTATCCAGATTCTGTCGAACAAGCTCATCGTTACGTGTTACTTGACATATATATATATATATGTTGGTAACCCAGCTTTAGTACTTGTTAGAACGAGACTTTTCAAGGACGATGGGAAATAGTCCCAGAGAAGGTGGGTTTGATTCCTACGCCCAAATAAGCACATTCCTTTTGCAAAACTACCGGCTTGGTCGGCATTGCGATGCCGCTCTTCTTCTTTTACTCTGCGTCACGACGCATTGTCAGTCCTTGATATGGCAGGTCGATACTGCAGCTAAACGTCACATCTAACCCTAACCGGCTCCTCCCCCGCACGGTGATCAGTACGCAAAGTTTGAACCTTATCTGTAAGACCTCTCGGTAACCACTTGAAGTCTGTACTCTGCGCCGTCAGTAGCGTCATGCGAAGGGCACTGCGCGCAATCTGCGGGGAAGGGCGCGCAATGGATCGCGCCGTTTTCGGGGAAGTTTCAAGAATAAGGTTATATTAAGTGCGCTGCATGGCGTATCCTTGGAATGCAACTCTGGGTGAAATGTTATTGAAACCGGGTATTCCTTGATGTGAACTGATCCAGAATGTGGCATATCACGAAGACTCAAGCTTCGACCGCGCTCCTCCTCGCAGTGGCATATGCCTGCCAGCATGAGCGCCAGGTCCGTCCGGTGCTGGTGAAGAGACAAGACTCTCCACCGACACCTCTAAGTGTAGAAGAGAGCCTCCTTGTCGAGTCTATCTCTAATACGACATTATCGGAATGGTCGTACTACTATACCCATGGCGATCATGTGGCGGGGAGGAATCGTACTATGGCCGACTGGACCGCTGACCGGTTCGCCGAAAATGGTCTCAACTCGAGTGTTGTAACTTACAACGTATTTTTGAACTACCCTATCAACAACTCGTTGAGTCTTATCTGGCCCAATGGGAGTACGTATCACCCTTCCCTCGAGGAGGCCGTGCTGAGTGAGGATGACACGTCGAGCTATCCGAATCGCATTCCCATATTTCATGGGTATTCGGCTAGCGGGTCTGCTACCGCCGAATACGTCTATGTCGGCCGCGGCCAGCAGGTTGACTTCGAGAGGCTGGTTGAACTCGGTGTTCCTCTCGAGGGCAAGATAGCCGTGGCTCGGTATGGTGGCCTATTTAGAGGTTTGAAGGTGAAGAACGCGCAGCACTACGGCATGGTGGGAACGGTTCTCTTCACCGACCCCGGTGACGACGGGAACGTGACCGAGGCCAACGGCTTTGCGGCTTACCCTGATGGTCCGGCAAGAAACCCTACGTCAGTGCAGCGTGGGAGTGTCATGTTTCTCTCTACGTATCCAGGGGATCCGACGACGCCCGGCTACCCCTCGAAAGAGGGTTCACCTCGTGCAGACCGATCCCCTGTAGTGCCGCAAATCCCATCGATCCCGATTTCGTACCGGGACGCTATCCCCATCTTAGCGGCCCTTGATGGACATGGAATGCCAGGCGACGCCGTAAACCGGACGCGGTGGGTTGGTGCGCTCAACGTATCTTACAGTACCGGACCGGCTCCGGGGACGATGCTCAGCCTCAGCAACTTGATGGAAGATCAGTATACCGACGTCTGGAACGTTATCGGCGTTATTAATGGTACGAATGCCGACGAGACCATCGTCATCGGGAACCATCGGGACGCGTGGATCGTCGGAGGTGCCGCCGACCCCAATTCCGGCAGCGCAGTTCTCGTCGAGCTGTCCAAGGCTTTCGGCAAGCTCCTCAAACAAGGGTGGAAGCCGAAGAGGAATATTGTGCTGGCTTCTTGGGACGCCGAGGAGTACGGGCTAGTCGGGTCCACTGAATGGGTCGAAGAATATATCCCCTGGCTGGCAGAAACCGCCATCTCGTACCTGAACATCGACGTCGGGACTTCTGGGCCGCATCCGGACATCGCCGCAACTCCGGAACTGCACACCATCGCTATCGAGACCATGAAGAAAGTTTTCTGGAGGGATACTGGTCGTACCATGTACGACGAATGGTACGATGAGTCCCAGGGCGAAGTCGGCGTGCTCGGAAGTGGTAGCGATTACACCGCGTTCGTGCACAATGGGATAAGCTCCGTGCGTAAAGGTATGAAGGCTTGATAGGACTTCGGCTGACGATGAGCAGATCGATATGGGCTCCGGTGGAGGACCGAACGACCCGATCTACCACTACCACTCTAACTTTGACTCCTATCACTGGATGGCGACGTACGGCGATCCGGGGTTCCTCACCCATAAGTCGATGGCCCAAGTATGACCAATCGTCAGCCGTGTCCGCCACCAACCTACTAATTCTCCCTGTAGTATCTGACCCTCCTGGCCTACAACCTAGCCACGGCCGAAATAATCCCGTTCGACCTACCCAACTACGCCATACAGCTCGCGACGTACTACGAGGCCCTGACATCCACCATCAGCGCAGCGTCGGCGGATCTGGACCTCGGCCCGCTGCGCGACGCGATGTACGAATTCACGCTCCGGACGACGGAAGTCAAGGCGCTGGAGCAACAAGCCCTAACGGGGGCTAGTAGTAGCCTTGACCTGCTCACGGTGGTTAACCACAAGTACAGGGATTTCCAGCGCGGGTTCATCTCGCAGGGCGGGCTGCCGAACCGCACTTTCTACCGGCACCTGATCTTCGCCCCCGGCATCGACACTGGTTTGTGTTTTGCTATTGTTTTGATTTTTCCTTGTTTCGGGTTCGCCGTCGTATACGTCCCCCCTTCTCCTTCCCGTTGCGTCATTTTATAGGTGGCTTACTGACATGGGCATGCATGCTGATGATGATGATAAACAGGTTACGCGCCGGCGACCTTCCCTGGCATCACGGAGGCGGTGGAAGCGGGAAATCTAACCCTCGCCGCTGAATTTGTCCGCAAGACCGCCGATGCTATTCTAGTGGCTGCCGGTATCCTTAAGACATAGAGGTGCTATTGGTAGCTAACCCTTGTGAAAATGAGGTCAATTTAAGCCTTCGATTTGGGAACCGTAGTAAGAACACCGGACACCTTGCTCAGGCCCGGGATAGAGACATATGACACAATGGACAATCTCACTACAGCCCTTTGCTACGACTTTTATACGACCCTACTACCGTATAGGCAGGACGGTAATAGACAAAAGGCCGTGGAATTAATTCACCCAACTAGGAATACAGTTCGAGCTATTCCCACGAGAGTAGTATCCACACCAAACATCACGTTGATAAGTGACCATTTCCAACATTTTATGTGACGAGCTGAGGCCAATACGGTTGTAAGAAACGCTGCGACAGAAGGTGAGGCTACCCTAGAGGAAGCAATGAGGTTACCCTGAAAGGATTAGTATGTGAAAACGTGCAGGGTAGACTCAATCAAGAATGATGGAAATCTCAAGATGTGTCGCAAGTGTCTGTAAAATTCGCTATATCAACGCTATGAACTTCTAGCAACAAGCTGGGGAATATGGGCTATATATATTCTGAATAACCGTATTATCAGCGTATTATTCACCTATTATTCAATGGTTTCCATTATTAACCATGGGTTGAATACTAGAAACGTATGATCAACGCGGAACTGTTTTGGAAAAGGGGTTTGATCATCCGGAATCCCTGAATTCCGACAACGGTCATGTTAATGAGGTTTGGTTCTCGCTGGAAGCGGATTGTCATCAGTGACAAGCCGACTTTAGCCAGTCCCCGTCGGATGCCATCACGCGAACATTAAATGACGAGTCATACTCGCTAATACGTCGGTGGCCAGTTTTAATACCCGAATCAGGTATTTTCCATAAACTTACCTTTTCGGGTTGTATATGAATGAGAAATCCAGTATAGTAATAACGTTAGACTTGACGCTGGAGGTTACCTGACAGAGTGTCAATATTCGGCCTCATACTCGTTAGGACATGCGGATATCAACAAGCGCTCGATAGCCGATAAACCCCCGAGCTGAACCCTACATCATCGGAGCCCTTATCGAGCAGCTGGAGATCCGCATGGAATTCGTTTTGTAGCCTTAGTAACGTATGCGGCGAATTGTCCGAAGTGCTCACATAAGGCCTTTTATTTATATCTATGTTTCTACACATTTTACGTAAGAAGCGCTCACACGTTAACAATGTTATCTAGCTGAGCTTGGAACCAGCGTCGCGATATCGCTGCCCCTATGAACCAGATAGCCGACGCCCGAGTACGGAGTTCTCGGGATCCACTTTCCGATGTTATAACGTCTAACCTTACTACTTTGAGGCGAACGGGGGGCTCGGGTCCTCCCATGGGCGTGATTATTAAGCGAAGGCCGATATATATACCTAAGGCCGTGTGCAACGCGAAGAGTTTCCTGCGAGTTAAGGACGACTCGCTTGTGTAACGTTGAATAGGGGCATAAGCGCTTAACAAAAAGTTTTCGCCAACTCATCAGCAACCAGGTTAACATACAGTTAAGGCGTTCATAAGCGATGTCATCGCTACGTGCGATTAGCCTGCGGTGAAGGTGCCGGAGCTCGTCTTCTGCTCGGGCCAGACGGCCAAAGGCGGGATCAAGCAGGCCAACATACGTCTGGCCCCTCGCTATATATGGCCGCCCCTGCAAGAGCGGTTATCTAACAAGCTGCAGAAAGTCTTCGAGCTCGTCGGCTTATGTCAGAGAAAATGGGGAGCACGGAGTGAAAGGCAGGAAGCTAAATGTTAGGTAGTAATAGAGACGACCATTAACGCCTGTCCTTAAATATCTGAGGGAAGAAGCCTCCTATATATAGCCGTAAGACCCCTGTCCAGAAGTCTCTACCGTATCCGACATGAGCACCTGACAGCTTGTCCCTCGACGAGGTCGTGAAGTACAATTGAGTTTTCCATCTCGTGCCCGGAAAGGTAATTTTCTGTTTGCACCGTCGTTCCTGCTATGTGTTCACAGTTAAATTCGGCTCTTTTTGCGGCAATAGTTGCCTAGTGGACATTAAACAGTTCGGTGAAATGGCCGAGGCATTCGTCGCTCGCGGTGAGTGACGCGCGTCACCACTCCTGAGTTGGGGCTTAGGATGAATTACGCAGACGGAATGAATTGATCGGTCACAGTACCTGCCGCCTAACCCACTCGCGAGGAAATTCACCCAGGCCGCATGCCTCCCCGACGACGCGATCGTCGAGACCAAATGCACTGCTCAGGCTGCGCGAGTGACGTCTCCTTTTTGCATGTGAGTGAGCAGGTGCGCGGTCTTAGAATGGGCGTCGTATAAAGCGGGTTCGGTTCCGCTCGGTCGCTGAGCTTCGTTCCCGGCGCGGAAAGTTGCCTGATAGGGTCTATCGTCCTCTCTAGATATGGTCCCAGACTGGTCCAGCTGTTGGTCAGGGGGTGGGGGCGTGGGATGATGGTCGTTCGGACGAGTTTTACGAATCGGCGGCAAAATTAACATCAGAGGAACGCCATTTGAAACGTATACCTGCTAGTGATCGGAGGGCGACGGAGATGAGTAGTCTTTAAGGTCTCCTCATATGGAACTTCATTCATCTTAGTCCGCTGTAACTTTGTCACCACTGTGGTCGGTTTTGCTCACATCACGTAAGCTCAGCAGCATCCACTTCAATCTTGCACTGATCCTCATTAAAACACGAAGCGCAAAAGTGCAGGCCAAAACGGGAAAGAACGTTGCCTGTGAGGATACCAGAAAAGGCCCAGATTGGGAATTTTGAAAATATAGGGGGTGTGATTAGGAACTAAGGGAGCCACGTAGGAAAAGACATGGGAAGACTATTGTCAAGACCTGTCTATTAGGTCGCTACCGTAGAGTAGTTCCGTATCATCGGTAAACAAACAGCAAGAGGATCAATACCCTTTCGTCATAAAATGGCAAAGTCACGGAGAATCAGTAGGTAGGTATGATATACGTAATATGGTCGATGTAGATGAATCACTGGACACTACGTACCCCCTTAATCTTGCTTGGTTATTTTACTACAAATCTGTCTGAGCTCGGGAACACCTGACCTTGGGCTTCCAAGAACCTCTACACCACTGCCATGAAGAACTGTACAATGGGGATCAGGCGGCTAAATTTAACTATCTACTATCCTTGCAGCCCCCTGAGTATCGCTTTCAAACTTGCTACGCTATCCAGTAGTGGCAGTGTTCTCGCGATGCTGTTATTGTTAAGACCTCAAAACCAGTGTTGGGTTCATAACCGCTTCCGACTATTAAGATGATGCTCGTCTAACATTTCATCTAGCGTTTAAGTGGTTCAGCTTTCTGGCAACCACTCACTCCCTATATCCCTACGTTTCATTCAGAAAACGACACAATCACCGAGAGTAAATCAAACTCGACATGATCGGGACAGAACTTATATCTCGGGACATTTAACCGGCAGCTTCATTGCTTCTAAAGCCTATTCGGCGTCTTCCCGCTCATAAACACACTAGAGAAGTCCCTACAACCAGCATCATCGACCATGTCGGGCGAGGAGCGTACCATCTCGATAGACACGGCCAAGAAGAAATTCTTGAATATTGTGGCTGGTGGCTCCAGAGCTTCCGCACTCAGACTGAACAAAAAAGACGAATTGGAACACATACGGCTGCCCAAGAGAAAAGTTCATAATGACGGAATGACGTGGGTCAGGGAAACGAACAGCGAGGGTCAGAAAATCCGCTATCTGATAAAAAGATAAGGGGGAGACAGCGACAGCAGCAAAGGCGGCAGAGGCGGTACCAGCAGTGGCAGCAGCAGCAGGTCCTAGAGCAGCTCGTGAAGTGCCACAGCCTCAGCCTCAGGCAACAGATCAGGATACCAACCATTCCCCGGTAAGGGTTTCACCAACATCTCTACCAGGCGTTTCCTTTTGTAACTCTCCTTGCGGACCATTGCAGGGTCGTGCCCAAGCTGTCGAACCTGAAGAACAGACGCGACTACGGATAAGAACTATTCGGCATCGGTGGCCGTTGCGGTGGGTGTAATAGTTCGTGGGGCGACTTTCTGCCTGTCAAATATTGATGTGGTGGGTGGCTATTTACTGCAATAACCCCGAGTCCTTCCGTTCACAGGGCGGTCTTGGACACGAAACAGCGTGGGGCGGCTGCCATACTAGGCTGTCGAGAATGTCTTCTTGCATAAGAGGAGGTATTGGGAGAGGCGGATTGGTGTCGGCAACAGCCTGGTAGTCCACATTCCGGACCATTTAGGCTAGGAATTACAAAATTGTTTCTTACAAAGCGCACTTCCCGCGCCTTAGACTACCAAGATTCCATTCAATGCGTTTTCGGAGAATCCTATTTTACTACTATCTATCGTCATGTTCTTTTATATCGAGTACATGCAGCAGGGTTGTTCACTTGGTCGCCAATAGGAGCTGCATTAGATAGGGGCTTCATCTTGACAGCAGCTACAATACTAATTGGTCGCTAATCTCTCAGCCGCTGCGATTTTCAAACCTGTCGCGGCTCTTGTGGGACCAGCGCTGTCGTGATATCCTCACCGCCATATTTTATTACACCATGCATCAGTACCTATGTAGCTTCATGCGACGGAACGCACTGGGCAATATGGTATACCACTCCGTACCTTGGCTATAGCTTGTTATCCCCTAATTCTAAGGGACCTATGCGCTTTGGATAAGCCATTCGAAGTCAGGAACTCTATACTACCGTTTTACGAAACTATCTCGGGCTCGAGCAATAAATGGGAAATAACAACAGGTTGCTAGTCGACGATCCTAGGAGCTGATGGAGCCCTGTTTGCGAGTTGTCTGGAAGTTATGAATCACCTAATTGCAAGTCAACTTTCTTCGGGACAAGGTCTCTGAAGTGCGACACAATGCTAAAACGGTAAAAGAGACATGAAAGGAAGTTTTAGAGTCGTAAGGCTAAAAGGGTGTGGACGAATGGTTCATCGGGTTTGCTTGGAACTCATTAATGGAGGATGATGGACATACGGGTTGAATTTCCAAGATTTATTGGAACCTATGTCAAAGCGGACAGCGGCAAACCTGATGATATGTCTTCAGTTACAGCCATATCGGGGCCTCCGCCCAAGGCTGACCGTGGCTGGCGTTTCCTGGTGCGTGAACTACCGCAGTACTTTCCATCAATCTGCCTCCTTTGAATAATCTAGGGAAACGGACTAGGCCACCCTCATATCGATAACTGTCACATCAATACTGTCGGCCTTGGGCGCGTCGGCCATCTCTACAGCCGCGGCCTCGATGGTCGAAGACCTCCGTGCAAGCGTTGGCTACATTTGGATCGCAAACGTCTACTTTATCACCATGACTGCCTTGTGGACTTCGGTTGAGTTACTTCGACCCCTGCCGAGAACACCCTGCCTGGGAGCTCCTCCGGCACAACCCTAACGTCTCTGACCCCCCAAAACAAGGCTCACCAAGACGCTCGCGAGCTCTTCGGGAACGGAGGCGAATGCACTGTGCCCCCCACTAATGCTGACTTGCTTGAGATCCTGTCCGCAGGCAGCTGCAAGTGCTTTCTGGAGCTCGGGCGGAAACAAGGCGTCGCCCTGGCAGACGATGAATGTCTTAGGGATGGTAACGTCTGGCACAGTAAAGTCGACGCCGGTGGTGAATGCTTCTTACGAGCAGGGCACCAGGGTGTCGAACGTGGCCTGTGCCCTGTCCGGAGGGAAGTCGTTATACAGAAGATCCTTGGCCTTCTCATTGACGAAAAGCTGCTTCTGTTGTCCCCACCCCACGTCAGGTCAGCTTGGAAAGATTTTTACTTCGCGACCCCCACATGAAGAGCAGGCCCAAGGGTGTGCCGGAGCGGCTTTACTCACGCGGCCTGCCTCGAGCTCGATGACCTCATGCCACGGCAACCAGCTGCCGCCCGAGACAGTGAGGACGCTCATGTCCCTGGCCGGCATGGCAAACGCGCAGAGGAAGACGAGGTGGCTAAAGCCACCCCTTTTTCCTACAGCACGTCGATCTTCGACGCCGTTGCCCCTGGTTGCGATGCAAGCGGGGATGCCGCCGTATGAGTGGCCCACGAGGACGACACTTCTGCCCTGATCGAAGAGTGGTGTGGCGGTCTCGAGCAGCATGGCATCGTCGGCATCCCAGCTCATGCCCGTCTTTCCTGGCCCCATGGTGACGAGTTCAGGGACGAGCAGCTCATACCCGCAGGCTTCGAGCGCATGTTTGAGAGGGTTATACAGAATGGGCGGATGCCAAGCTCCATGAGCCAAGAGAATGACGGGCTTGTCCATTGCCATGGTTGTTGCTGCGGGTGTCGGACGGGTATAAACCGCTAAAACTCGAGGCGGCGTCCGTGAGATGAGGCTGAGTTGAGCGAAAGGGCCTGACCTCCATGTGAAGCTATCAATGCATATAATACGACGCTAACGGATTGCACCTACAACGAGGCTGCCAGACCGTGGTAAAAGGTGCGGCGCAGCGAACAAGTGAGCCAGAAACTAAATAAGCTCACGTTGTATTATCTACAGTATCCCGCAGGCGTGCAGCTGTGTTATATGCTCCATGATATGCACTCGACACATGTCGCAGAGCCTTGCAACCGATTTTGTTCGGTGTGGTTATGTTAGTTGTCAAGTTCCCGGAGATGCGGCACCCGTTGGATTCCAACCAGGTTGCTCACTTAGCAAATAAAACAAGTACTACTACGTAGCGACGGCTGGGTCCCTATATTCAGTGACTCGTTGCTTGAAGTCAACACAGAAAGCAATATTCGCATGCACGTACATCGTAGTACGTGGTCGTTTTTAGACTTGCAGGAACTGGGGCCTGTAGGCCGGGCCTTTCTTGCCATGTTTAGCTGCTTCTGAATAATATTATGCGATGTCCGGACATCCTTGTGCCGCGGACGCAAGTCGTATCGATGGAAGGTTAACTGCATTGAAAACGCATTTTTCGGGAAAGGGTGGGGGGTTCGGAAGATGGATTACTAACAGGGGTCTGAGCCATGCGCATGCATCTGTGGGAAGCAATACCAAGAAGAATAACAGCTGCCACACCTGATCAGTAACCTGCTACGGCGCTCTTGGTCGACTGAACCTTACAAGACATTCATCGAACCGTACTGCAACCAGCTATCCGGGGAATAATCAGCAAATGCCCGCGTAGCCCTTTGTGTGTTTCCGAACTGCAAGTGATTTTTCCAAGATTAGTACCACACATACATCAAGGCCTTTATTGCAGGAATGAAATCACACGTCCATTACCTCTGAAGATTTTGCTTGACTGCGCCGGATAGTCCTGCATGATAGACACCTGCTACTCTGAAAAATCCCAATCAGCATATCGAGGCATGTCTCGTGGGCGTTACACAATAGTCCAAAATTGCCTTTACTGTAAGAAGGCCGGGCTGTGCCTAACACAATGAATACTGTAGGACTAATATACTCATCGGCGTTCTCTCCGTAAAGGCTTGTATTCGAACGGGACCTCAGATCACATCAAACTGGGGGCCCAGTTCGTTCGTTAGTTCACTTTAACAGAAGCACGCGGAGTTTGGAACCAATCTGGACCTAGCTCCAGCGCATCGTACCGTAAAATCCCTTTTACCCTTCCTTAGCTACGAGGCTTTTTTGCGGAAGTAAACCCCCTCGTCAGTCTCCTTCATGGGTTCGCTCAGCAATCCGCATAGTGATAATTGCATTTTTTCCCCAAGAATTGAGACAATCATACGCGATATCTCTTTTCTTTGAAATAGACGAGTCTAATTCAACAAGGGGGTTGCAGACGGCTGCTTGACCCACTTTCGGATATCCCTTTTCGTTATCTAGAGGCGATTCTTACAAAAAAGAACGATATCAAAACTTCCCAGTCAGTAACGCATACGCTATTCAGGTTTACCCATCAGCCGTAGGTAAACTATCGCACATCTAAAATCACCTAAAGACTAGCTAATCAGGTTGCATATCGAACTGTAGTTCGTTACGAACCGCCCCTTACCGTTTTAAATAGGCCCTGCAAACATTTTCCTAAAGTCCAGCGTAGTAAAGCTTACCTATTACGGAAATCTCAGTTCCGCAAAACGCGGAATATGTTTCCTATCTTAAAAAGCTAGAAAAGTGTAATTGCACCGAAAACAAGTTCATGGCTTTGATCAGCAATGTATACACGATTCATGTTAATCTTATGGGTAAAGGCGATGTAGCGCAATACCTTGCGGCCTTTTCGTGGGCCAGAGCGCGGAATTGCGCCTTAAGGCCGGGGGGTGGTGGGTTGATTTCCAGAGAGCAGCTCACCTTTTTAGTTACTATTCGTTGGCACAAAGATCGATTATGGCATGGCGATCTCTGTACCATTCGAGCGCCGAATTGTTGATCTTAACCTTGGATTACGCTATTGTGGAAGCCGATTCTCTGCACGATACGGAGCAAATCCAGTACGGAACAATTCGATCTCCTAAAGGAGCAAGTCAAGTAGCTAGATAAGTCCGTTTGAACAACTTTGTTCGGTCCGACCTAGCCCAAGCGTATTGTTACTATCGCATGGGAAGTCGTCAACAATTTCGTAAAAGAGCAGCTCCCTGCCCTAAGAATAAAGTTCACCTCGACTTCCGGCCCTCAAAGGTGAGGCGAGGACAGGGTAGCACTTTCGTCCCAGATGGATGAAGATATGTAAGGAAGCCCGTCATGTGCTTCCAAATGTGTCCAAAACAACACCGCGGCGATATGCTCTACCTAGTTAGCTTTGGTCCTTGATGTCAACTGACATCCAATTCTATTCGTAACCGTAGCGTTTGGGAACGTCATCGACAAAGCAGCTACCAAAACACCTGCATCGCTTGGATGGGTATGTCTTCTGACTGCACCGGCGAGATAGCATTGGGAGATGCCTTCCCAGATCTGGGAGTTCACCGCGCTGAACCACCAAGTATTTGCAGCTTGCGCACTCGAATAGAACGACCCTTACGACACTCTAACGCTGAGATAGTATATCTTTAACTTATTTCCTTGGTCCTTCATCCACAGCGAATAGTACAACAGGAACCCCATGCTGTCTATTGCGGTGCCCAAGCTGTCTAAAATGCAACCGGTCAGCGGCGCCTTCTTAGATACTATAGATCCAAAACTTCCCAGTATTGCCATCTAACTGATCCTCCATGAATACCGGCATATCTAATCATGGCCGAGCATACAGGTGTAACAGCTAGCTGCAGGAAAGGCATGAACCCATACTAGTTATACTTGATAAGCGAAAGACACTGAAAGCAACTTGCGCTAGACTCATGACCATTCTCAGTGGAAAATCAACGGCAGCCACATCCGCCATTATGTAATTCCTGGAACCGGGGTTACCATTCCAAATTGCATAATCCAGCAGAACTCGGGCCTGCAAGTACTAGCTTAGTCAAAATAGTGGCGAGATAGTGGCCTAAGGAGCTCCGAGGAATGCGGAGGATACGAGCCAACATGATCGGATGTCATCGACATTACTTCCCCTTCGACAGTTCGCGATTTAGCACCGCTATCAATCGTGTACGACAACTCGATGTCCATGAACTTACTAAGTAAATGAGGGAGCATTCCAACACTGATAGCGAAAATATTCCATGAGAAGGAGATATTGCGTGTTGCAGATCAAAATTCCGGTCGATATTCCACTACGAACAACCTTAAGCCTCTATGTGCGCAGGGCCACCTCCCCTCTCACCACCTTGACTATGAAGCACATTAATCGAGGTGCTAATGCGAGCACTTCCCTCACCTATGACGGGACGATCCATTGTATTAGCCTTGTTATAATTCGAACTATGTTGTACGGTTTCCCATTCGCGGGTGGTGGAGGTAGGGCCTCCCGTCATACTCTGGAGAATACCGGCTGGTTCTTCCTTGATGTCTCAGAGAAGAGGGTTATACCTAGCTAGTCGCGTTGATGTCCAAAGGACACCACGGTATGGGCCAGCATGGGTACCTCACGATCGACCAGGTGAGCAATGACCATTCCATGTCTTAGTACGTTAGCGCTGCCCTGCGCCTTGCTGGATCGCAACTCGAGCCAATAGGTTGGATGAAGGCCTCGCATAACTTAAAATCTGTCAGCTTTCCCCGAATCGCTGTAATCCACCTCTCGGCGCAACTTTTCCGAAACCCCCCCCCCCCCCCTCGGGGCGAAAATACGGCTGCTATTCTCACCGTGCAATAGAGCTATCACATTCCCAGTCATCAAGGAGCGATGAAACCGCGTGCCCGCAGCTGCTCTTCTTCAGCCTGCATGATATTGTGTTGTACAAAAAGAACCCCCCTCCTCACCAGTCAGGCTAGTCATCAAAATCGATCTGGTTGGACTTGAAGAAGTAGTCGTCCGGGGGCGGCGGGATATCGAACCGGGCCGGCGCCCTGAACACGAAACGCTCCCAGCTGTAGCCCCGCTGCTTCTCCTTCACCTCTCCGTTGTCGTCCTTGACCTGCTTGTACAGCTTCGGGTCGAATTTCTGTACCTTAGCCCACTCGTAGATCATTTGACGGATGTAGCACGCTTCGGCCGCGGGGGTCATGTAGCGGTCGCGGAACGTCCGTCTTGTCTCCTCGGCGATCCGCTCTGCCTCATCCTGGTGCTCCAGGTAGTAATCCATTATGTCGTCCAAATCGGACCAGTCATTCTTCGCGGGAATGTAGTTCTGCAAATTGAGCATAGTCAGTGCAAGGATCCTGGCCCAAGGCCGAATTCAAGAGCCCAACACTGGACATACCTGGTTTGGTCCATCCGGTGTAAGAACCGAGTAGAAGTGAGCGGTGTAGTTGAGTGGATTGTGGATAATAATAGCCGAGTTGCAGTTCACCAAGTTCCGCAATCGACCGCTCCACGAGTTGCCCTCGGTGTGGACTAGGAACTGCCACTTGCAATGCTCCTCCATTTGGACGGGATGGCCGAGTCCGCTGTCCCACCGGATCTCCTCAATATCACTCCACGGCTTGTCCTTTGACACCTCGATGAGGCTCTTCCGAACCTCACTGATTTTCTGTCCGACGTTGATCTGGCCTCTCCACAGGGCCTTCTTCGTCTTCTCGTTGAATGGCGTCAGGTACTTCTTCGATCTCTCCCTGAACGCTCGGTAACCGCCGACCGTGTCCCAAAACGACGAGGCCCAACCGTTGAAGTCGGGCATCACCCAGGTGTCGTTGTCCGTCACCTGTCGAGTCCAGGCCCATGCTACTCGGCCCGGTCGCCGGGGATCGGGATTGGGATGGTCCATTCTGTCGAGAGTGAATTCTACGTTGGGAAGCACGCTGGGATCGGGTATGGCGGTGATGGCTCGGTAGATCATGCTGCCTCCCTGGAGGTAGCGCGCCCGATCGACAACACCTTGTTTTTCGCCGACGACATAGAGCTACATGTAGGGAGTTCATGATTAGCCTCGGAGAGCACACGGTATACACTTCGTATTAATATACTCACATCGCCATCATATATAAGCATACGAATCTGACCATGGGCCTTGTCGGGTTCGTTGATCCATAGTTTGATCTGGTCTTCCTTAATCCCTCCTTGAGAGGCATGCCAGTCTCGCGCTCTCTCGATCTCGGCATACTGCAGAGGAAAGGCGGCCTGGTCGAAAGCATGTGAGCATGAACTCCGTTGAGTGAACCCGGGAATCTACAGGGGAGGGGGAGGAATCGCACCTTGCATTGCTCTTGGCTCAAGCCTAAATTGCGCTCGTCGCGTTCGGGGTCAAACTCCCAACCATCGCTCAATGTTATTGTCGGCGCATGCGATGGCGCGGACTTGGTCGTCGATGCGGGCGATGATACGGGCTTCGTGGTCGTGGGTGATGATGCGAAGGTGTCTTCACCCTCCCATGATGTGTCTTTCGATGTGTCTTTGTCTCCAGCCGACCCGTATCCCAAATTCGACGTGAGCTTGGTAGGCGAGTACTCACTCTCTTGCAGAGCTAGGTATATCAGAATTATGGTGAGGACGGAGGCGACGCCGATGGTCAACACCTTTCCTCTAATATTTGCCAGCATTGTAACGGGTACCTAATGTAGGTTGGCGGGCCGTGCCACATCCAGGGGAATATAGAGTTTTCGGGACGCTCGAGTATGCAAGTTCGAAGTATTTCGGTAAGGAACCTTGCATAGAAAGGTTGATTCGTCGTCTAGGTACGTCTCATCTCTAGGTTAAGATTACTAGCCTAAATGCGCTTCAGGCAAATAGGGGGCGTCTGCAAAAGATGCGATGACTGAGTAAAGTACAAGCAAATTAGGGCTCTGGGTTGAGAGAGGGATGGCAAAGGGGAAATCATTTGGAATTGGAATTTTTAGTAACCAGAATACGGCTTTACGAAGACACTTACCCCGAGGGGAGGGAGCGCGTCTCCTTATCTTCGATACGTGATATGCGAGTATCTCTGAGCGCAGCATTGGTATAAATAGCGGCCAGGGTTCCTCAGCCGCTACATGGGGTCAACGTACAGAAGGTTAAGGCTTCTTCCCCCACATTGGACGTGCAACCTTCGGCAGGCTTGTGCTGACAGGATCATCTCACCTCAGTTGCTTCTGCGTACGTTCATTCGAGCCTCATAGGTAAAGGAGTTATCCATGGTCTATGAAGAGGCAACTGTCATTAAGCTTAACGAAGGAGCGCTGGCGGATGAAGCTGGTATACGGGCACCAATTGATGCGTGGTGCAGTGCTACCGAAAGAGTACCTCACTTAGAGATTGGCGTAATGTGGGAACAAGTTAGCGCAGGAACGGCAAGCATCCAGAACATCCGAAACCCCGTAAACAAGGCGAGTCCACGCTGGTGGGTCAGGCCTGGTCGCTATCGCCAAGCCTACCTGGGTACCTTAACCCATATACCGTGATACCCCCTAGTTGTCACAGATCAAACTACAGTACTACTAGAACGGCAATGCCTCATGATGACTGTGATTGTAATCAAATGAACCCGATTCGCAGTATAGAAAGCCATGTCTATAAGGACAACATTCGCTCTACCCAGGTCCAGAAACGGATAGGATCTTAATTGGTACCGCGGCCGCGTAAAAGAGCGTTTTCTGCTGTCGCATCGGCTTGGCCTGGAAGCCCAATTCTTCGACTGAAAATCTACGGCTGACTGGTGCGACGGCGTGGTCAATATCTTTGCATATACTTCACCGGCGGGTGGGCATTCCGGCACTCACGGCACTCGCTCCTAAAGGATTCGAATGTATCGGCGTTCCGGACGACCCCGCTGATGAGGACGCGCAGCCCTGGCTGGAGGTCGAACAGCTGGTGGATTGTCGTTACGAGGGCTTTGATAGCCACTTTGTCGTAGGTCTGCGCATAGGGTTAGTGATATGAACGAGAGGAACCCATTCGCGTCCGGCCTACGATATCTGCTCCGATCACGACATCATACGGCCTGGCCTTACAGTCCTGTTTGACCCATGTCGCTTCAAGGTCGTCGCCCCAATTCAAAGTTCTCGCCACCACTTGCTGGTCGCTTCCCAGACCGTTTAAGACGATATTCTCTTTGAGCGCTTCGACGACGTCCTCATCACCGTCTGTCGTCGTGACGTGGCTTGCTTGCAAGTGCTTAGCACACAGGATAGACAGAAACCCGGTCCCAGCACCGAGCTCGAGGATGACTTTGCCCTTGATCAGTTCTTTGCCGCTTTCTGTTAACAAATACGAGGCGAGATGGAGGGAGCCTTCCCAGGTTCGAAACCCAGTTACTCTTGAGCCCGATATCAGGTACCGCCGCTCGAGCAGCGTGACTGTTGGCTCACTCGGAGCATCCTGGTTGACCCTGCCATTCTCCGGAATGCAGGTGAATGTTACGTATGAATCTAACTTCTCCTGGGTCGCTTCTAGGTACCTATTCTGGAGTGAAACCAAATGTGACATAAGCCGTTCAGATACCCCCTAACTCCAAGTAAGCGTCTGCTCCAGAGATGGCGCAACTGCAAGGCAGACTCGTTTTGAGAGGGAGAATTGACCTACATCTCCTTCTCCATTATTGATCGCTCGCCGGATCCTTGGCAGCAGTGCTTCCAGCACTGTGATCTGATATCCACTCGGAGGCAGGCGAGGATTGCGGCTCTCATCGAACAGATGCTTGTATAACCATGCCTGCGCATCCACGCTTCGAATGAGCTTCTGGGGCGGCCAGGCAAGAAAGTCTGGCTCGAAGAGCTGCAAATATTGCCGCCGAAATAGCGACAAGGACGGATCAACGTCGCTCTCCGGCATGATTCCCGCGTGGAATTCGCAGAGATGGGAAGCAGCGCTCCCTTACGTCTGGTTCTACCCCGTGCCCCACGTTTACCAGGGCTGCATCAGCGATGATCACGACATGCAACTTATAGACCAAATTGACCCGTCAGACAGTAGTGGTTGGATACCTTAATAAACGATTGCGGGTTACGCCAGCCGAATCGACGCCCTTGTAGGCGTAGAATTCGCAGTGAATTTCAATACGGCTAAAGCACCAAGCGCTAATAATGATGGCTTTATCAAGTAGGGTAGGGACCTCATGCTAAAGAGCCAATTTTGCATATTGTAACTGAGCAGCTGGCGCACAGCTGGAGTGTCCGACACGGGTACATGGGAGAACATTCGAAAGGGACCCGGCACCTAGGTAATATCAATAGCAATATCCCACGTATGTTGCATACATTGCTTCTATACCAGGTTGAGATTGTCCGGGACCCTTCTGGGATGCATGCGAGAAGAGTACCGGGGCACCCAATGTATAAGTTACTTCAGTACAGAACCCAAACTTTCATAAGGGCGTAGGAATCTGCCAATCTAGTATGGGTGTTGTCGGAATCCTATTACCCTAGGTGCTGCCGCTTCGAATCAGAAAATGCGATGGTGTCGGACCCGCTCACGCGCGATAGACTGCCCCTGCTGCTACCCCGGTCAGTCGGCGGCTCTATGGGCTAGGCATTCTTCGCGGGATCCCAAACCCCGGCGCAAGGGATATCCATATCGGTCTACCCGCCCTCGGGCGGCTTCTCTACATCGATCTCCTCGATGACGTAGGGGTCGTCCTCGTTCTCGTCCTCGTCACTCGAGAGCCCCGCATCATCATCCGCCTCCACATCCGCGGCCGCGCTAATACCGCCCTCGGCCCCAGGTCCCTCGGGGCGGCAGGGCCTGTGCCAGGGTTCCGAGGGCAACGACGGCAGCTTCCTCGCTCGGCAGTCCGCCAAGTTCCGCACGGCCTGGTCGTTTGTACAGAGAAGGAACATGCGGGACCCGTGCCAGTCCTCGACTAAATGCTCGAGCTCCGCGCCGCGGAGCACCGCGCAACCTTCCGGCTTATAGTCTACCATCAGGCCCAGCTACGGCAAGCACCAGTCCCCTCCTGCCCATCGTCATCGCTAGTATCTAATGCGCCCTAACTGTCGGTAATCAGCCCGGGTGAAGACAAGTCATCGCTCACCGGTAGCGGGACTAGGCTTGTGAATCCTTGGCGGTCACGATGCCGCTCGGTGAAAGAGTTGACCCCGAAAACGAACAGCGTCACCCAATGGGGCACGATACGGCCATTTTCGTTGTGCGTAGGCAGGGCACTGAATGCCTCGATGCAGATCTCGTACTCTTCAGGGGCCGGGTGCCTCATGAGAAAGCGGGGCCACCTCGGACGGGTTGCCGAGGACGCCAAATTTGAAATGGGGAAACACATCGATGGCGGGGTTAGCCACCGCAGCCTCGGATGTGCCTCCCTGGAGCGACATCTCTGGGTGCGATAGACGACTTTCGGGTTCTGGTGGCCTTGTTCTGCCCCCATCTCGTAATGGACAATGCACGTCGACCGCTCTTCCAGCTCCTTCGGCGCTATGCCCAACTCTATGTTCAGCTCTGGATGGGACCGGAGAATGAACTCATTCCCGGAATGCCGCGCCGTGCTGCGTCGTGCAAGGGGTAGTATTCCCGTCCACTGCTTTGCCGCAGGGGTCACCTTCTCCATGAGGGCGGTGCCGAAAAGACGCTGGAAGAGCCGTTATACCGAAGAAAGAATAAGGTCACCATTGCGGTCCAGGAGCACGAACACGTCTTTCTCGATGCGCTGGTAGATGGCAGGGTCGCTGGCCGTGACGTTATCTCGGGGATGTTCATAGACTAGTCCACAGGTAATGAGGCGTCTTCCGCCTTGATCTTGGCGAATACTGATTGTAGATCCTCCTCGGCGTTCTTTGCGAGCTACCGTAGCTTGTCCCGAGCCTGTTTGTCGTTTTCCATTCAGAAGAAGCGTATGACCTGCTCGCGCAGTTTCTTGTACCACTCCGTTTTCTTCTCCCCTCCCTACGGCGTTTTCTTCGTTGCTCGATAACAACCCACGGACGGGGTATCCCGTAGGAGGATCCTCTTGGCCATCAGATAGCTCTGGATATCTTTACCCATCGGCAATTCAACGGCTTTCATCTTTGCTGTGGACTTTGCTTTGGCTTCCAGGGCCCGCTAATGCTTAGTAGCAGGTGTCGGAATCTTGAACATTGACACCTCTGGAATGAGAGATGCGCACGATTTCGGCATCTGTCTCGAACTCCACGGTCTTCTCTGACGTGTTATCATGTAACATTACTACATTTATAGGCCCATCGAACTCGCCGCCCAAAAAGGAGGCCTTGATCCCCTTCAGGAATTTTGCTAGAGGATTGGCCGTCTCTTCGTCTTGGAGGACAAGGTCGGCCTCGGTGAATCTTGGGAAGCTCTGGTAACATGAGTCAAGGCATCTATATTTATGAAAATCTCCGGGTCAATGCACGCCCGCGCTCTGTGTACGCCTCGCATGTAGGGGATGTTACCCGCATACTTGAACGTCTTCCCGTATCTGTCCCCTGGGATGTGCATAACATCATGTCCATAGCGAACCAAAGGACTGTATGGGCCGGGTGCGGTAGGGTCGCCGATATTGTTGGACTGGGACGTATACGTGATCCATATGTCGATATGAACGAGGTCGGTAGTAAATGCTACCTTCTTGATCGTCAACTGGAGAGTAGGTACCAATTTGGAGCTATTCCGAAGACCTGCCTCAACGTAAAACAGACGAAGGGGCCGGCAAGGTAGTGGTTTACGTTTGCAAAAGGCTACGGCAAACGTGCTTTGCAGAAATTGCGTGTTCTGGGTAGGGAGGTTGATTGTTCAAGTTATGGTTGAATTATAAAAAATTCCTTACCTTTCAAAGGTGCAAGAAGAGCGGTTATTGTAGGTGCATCGACAACGGGCAGGCATGATACCTCGGTCCACTATGTTGTATAATTACCCTGGAGCTGAACGGGGTTATTGCTCGCATACAGAAAAGTAGTTCCCAGACTGAAGCACAAACGCCATCGTATAGAAACAACTCCACGTCCATAGTTGCGGGGGTGTAGGTGCTGTTTGTGGAGCTAGCTAAAAGAGAAGTGTCAAATATGGGAAAGCGGCTGGAATAATACGTGGATTAGCACACTGAAAATATACCTCGACCTTATGGCTTGCATTCCCTGCTGTGTGATATAGTATTGCCCCTAAATTTCCCCTAAACAAAACAGTTTTCGCTCTGTGCACTCTATTTACGAACAGGCCTTTACACTTAAAGCCAGCCTGAGAGTCTGGCAATCCACCTGAGTCACGAGCCATACAATGCGTCTTAGAAATTTACATCGAAATTGAGGTCATGATGGAGTCCATTACTCACTTCCCCCATCAATGCCCTTGGCTCTAATCCCGTGCTCTTCCCCGGCTCGGTTCAGCCGTCCCTCAAGAGGCTCGAAGACGGTGGATACCCATAACTTCATATGGAGATCTACTATCTCACAGACGTCGCTCCTATTCGCGCCTTCTTTTGGTTGCGCCGTCTCCCGCGTGATCCAGTGCCTCTCAAAGTACCTGAGGATGCTGCGGTTCCTCTTGGCGGCGTGGTTCCACCGATCCCACCGCTCGTTGTAAAACCCGACGACTGTTCCGTCGGGGAGGTCTCTGGCTTCATCGTAGACGGCCGTGGCCGCACCCTTCAGGTAGGATTCTAGCCGGTCATAGAGCTTCTTACCCTCCACATAGCGATTTACGGCGGATCCGGCTGTCAGACACTCGAACACGGCGTTGTAGCCACGCATGTAGGCGTCTACATCGAGCGTCTCCCCGGCTACGAATCGACCAAGACAGTGTTGAATTAATGGCCACCTAAGGTACCTTAGTCGGACTATTCACTGCACATAGGAAGATTTCCGATCTTACGCCTCTTCCACTGTAGACCTACGAACCCTCTCCTCGATGAACCCCATGAGAAAGGTTATGGGATACTCCCTAGCGCTTTTCGGAATAGAAGATAACAGGAGTGCAAGGTCCAAGGTACGACTCTCAGTTATAGCAGTTGCAATCTTTGCATTTCTTCGACCGGCCCGGGTTTTCCATCAATATAGGATAGAATGTAGCTGTGAGGAGCGGGGGCCGCCTTAATCTAGGTTGTTCACCATGCACTGTAATCGCAAGCAGGAAAAGTGGTTGCCTAGCTACTTGTATCACCCGCCCGAATACACTGTGGCTTCGATCGGATGAATGCGTGAAACTAAGTGCGTTGATTTGCTAATGTTAGATTAGTGAGTACCGCTGCCAGCCTCTGGTGACCGAGTTAAGCCGCTGTAAGATCTATAAAACCGATTGTGGATATGTCATGGAAGCTCCACAATTAGGGCTTAGCGCCAGAAGGAGACCGTTTTACTATATGACGTTATCTTGTTGACATTATCCATGTAGATTATCACAAATGCCAACAGCCGCAGAGGTCACGCGCCATTACACATTCACGAAATGGCCCAACCTCGACCCCTCAACTTTCTCATAACCGGAGCCGGCCGGGGCATCGGTCGTGGCTTGTCGCGCCTACTGCTCCAGAAAGGCCATCGCGTTTTCCTCGTGGATAACAATTTCGAGGAATTGCAGCACACGACATCGATAGTTCTGTCCCAGTTCCCCAATGGTTCTTTCTCCTTCTCCGTCACTGATCTGCGCAACCCTCAGCAGATCAAGGACGCCATCTCCCAGGCGGACGTCTTCTTCAACAGCCGCCTCGACGTCCTCATCAATAATGCCGCGTTCACCGGCGGCGTCGGTATCCCTTTCGAGACCCTAACCTTGGAGGACTGGAACAAATCGCTCGAGACTAATTTGACCGCTCCCATGTTGATGAGCCAGGCTTGTCTGCCACTATTAAAAGCGCAGCAGGGTCAGCCGCATGGTGGCACCATCATCAACATGTCCAGCACGCGCGCACGGCAGTCGGAGCCGGACAGCGAGGGCTATGGAGCGACCAAGGCGGGCCTCATTGGGCTCACGCAGAGTTTGGCGAACAGCGTAGCCCCCATGGGCATCACGGCAAATGCCATCCTTCCCGGGTGGATCAATGTAGCGAATGAATGCAAGGAAGCAGACGAGAAGGGAACTGACTGGGAAGATGGTCTAAGCGACCAAGACCATAAGTGGCATTTGAGCGGTCGGGTTGGCAAGGTCGAGGATGTCTTGGGAGCAGTCGAGTTTCTGGTTAGGGAGCGATTTGTTAATGGCCAGGAAATCGTCGTTGACGGCGGGGTGTCGCGGAAGATGATCTACCCCGAGTAAGCATGCTGTGAGGCCAATAGAATCATAAGAAATTCTCTATGTTCGTGCGATAAGACGAAATCAGCGGAGGAAGACAGAGCGGAACCCTCACACGGGAATGGCACCCCGCCTATCGCATCGAAAATAATGATTGCAGGTCTACGAAAGAGAAGCCCTTATGGACAGTCCTCGAAAACTACCATAATGGGGAAGACTTTCAACCAGCCGTGCGTAGCCGCAGGGAGGTTTCCACTTTCCAAGGGATTGAAATTTTGAAAAGCGAAGAATAGGATGGGGAAAGGGGCCTCCGTTGACGAATTGCGAGGTTATGATTCTTAGACATATGATATCTAGGGACCTGAATTGCATTGTTAAGCCTTGAATATACAACACGAATGTATCCAGTATTTGTGGAAGGGGGGCCCCACCACTCCACTATAACGAACCCATTAAAGATGATGATTGGTCGATTCTGACCTTGGCCCCACTTGCAAAATCCGAATCACACTCTGGGTCGATCCATCACTTGTCACGTTATAACACGATATAGCAATACGCAACGAATTTTCTGGCATTCAAGTTCGACCGGAAGTTAATCGCGCCATGGTTCGGATGTGGCGCTTCGCTCTGATTTGGCTACTGCCGCTTTTGCGCCAAACACTCGCTAATAATGGCAACCAGGCCCAGGTTCCATTAGGCGGTGGAGAGACTCAGGACGCGCCCTCCTCCTCGCTTAAGAAACCAAATATTGTCTTCATTCTGACTGATGACCAAGACCTACACTTGCATTCTTTGGACTATATGCCGCTTGTCAAGAAACATCTGCTCGATCGCGGAACATTTTATAAACGCCACTTCTGCACAATCGCTCTATGCTGCTATGAGACCCTGACATCACACACTGAAGCATATATTTGGCTGAAGAAGAAGGAATTATCTGGTTGACCTTTAAGAGGTCCTATCTAAATACAGAGGGTAGCAAAGCCTCCTTAAATACACATAAAAACAGCTGCGGCTGAGAGAAAACTGTATTAGAACGCATAAAGTAAGCTCCCTTTAGGAGCTGATCAAACTAAGCCAAGGCCCAGCTGTTTGATTACCTTTAGCTGGGTTTGACATACCCCCCTAGCTATTAGGAACTAACAGCTAAATTTCTTACGAATCTAAATATTACCCGAAAGGGAATGATAATAATGGTTTAAAGCAAAGGAAAGAATTTTTTAGGTGTTACAGACCTGATATCATACTGACAGATTATAAAAGCTTTGTTGGAAAGCTAGGTTTTGATATTAAAGTAAGTACGACGGAAGGAAATAATAGAGGAAACGGGAGCAGTAGTTCCTATTATTGCAGCGTAATAATGCTGTTATAACGAAGCTTCCTTTAAGCTTTTTCGAGCCTTAAAGTAACGTTTTGAAGGTTTAGTAACCTAACGAATTCTTAATGCTTTTGGGGCCTAAGTGGCTTCGTGAAGCTATCCGCAATTATTGCCGTAATAAGCGTCCATTCGATATTAATTTTCTTCGTGGCGAAGGTTTCGCGGAACCAGTAGCTATGGATATTAACGTATTTTAGTTTCGTGATTAGTCGTACAGCTTCCTCGGTGACGAGCCGTATCGTTTGCTTGTTATCTACCTGGATAACTAGCTTTTTATTTAGCTTTAGGCCTATAGCTTTAAAGAGCCTTTGCATAAAGATTGCTTTCTTAACAGTCTGAAAAAGGGCTAATAGCTCTGCCTCCGTGCTTAAGGTGGTGACTATATCCTGCTTATTAGCTCTTTAGACGATGGGACTACCGAACAGTGATATCACGAATTCCTGAAAGCTTTTACGGTTAGGGTTATCCGCAAAGGATACGTTACTCGAACAGAGCAACGATCGTACGTTAGGCTTCTCGTTATTACCATATTGTATGGTAAGGTAACGCGTATGATATCCGTAAAGCAGGGCTTTAACGACGGCGTTATGATGGATAGGACTTGGGTTTCTGCTGTATCGTGATAAATAAGATACAGCTTTAGTTATGTCTGGGCGAATGGTAATAGCTTTATATAGCAAGCTGCCGACCTTTTCGAGGTAATCCTTTTTCGAAGCTGTAAACGTTTCGCCTTCGAACTTTTTTAGCTTTTTTTATTTAGGGACCTTAAAGTGACGTTTCTTAACTTCGGAGAGGTTAAAACGTAAATATATCTTCTTCCAGTAAGCGTCCTGCATTAGTTACAGCTTCCTAGCCTTACGGTTACGCAGGATACGTATCTTAAAAAACCATTATAGCTCTCCAAGATCGACGATATGGAAACGTTGCGTCAGCTTTGCGAGGAATTCCTCCGCGCGTGCCGTATCTCGAGTCCTGTATATTATGGATATATCGTTAACGTAGAAGAACAACGTTAACCAGCCGTTAGTTATAACGCATGGGTTATCCGGGACCGGCTTTAGACTTAGGTTTTTTAAACCTGCAGATAGGTTTCGTTGTTACAAAAAAGGCGACCGCCTTAAGCCGTACAGGGCTTTTAGGAGCTTTAAACAAAAGCCTGGATGTCCGAATTTTTGTGGGAAACGTACGTATACTAGTTCGTCGATTTTGCTATGCAGGAACGCGTTAATAGCGTTTAGTTAACGAAGCTCCAGGTTAAATCGGGCTGTAATAGTTATTAACATACGAAATGACCTTCCTGTAAGCGTGGATGCATAGGCGTTGAGCTTTTTACGAGGTTGAAGGTCGTTACGGATAATAATTCTAGCCTTGAACTTTTGAAGTATCTTATTTTTGTTGAACTTGTAGGTGAATACCTATATTAACGGAAGGATACCGTTAGGGCCGACGTCGTTGATCGCCTTTTGAAATATGGTAACAGTAATTAATTGTTTTACCCGATATATCTGATTTTATTTTTTTCGCGCAGCTGCCTTCCAGTTTTTGGCGTATTTATGCTATATAGCTTTCTGCCAATTTTTGGGCGCAGTAGGGAGGTTATTGCGATAAAGGCGTTCCGGCCTGATTGCTGCTAAAAAGATAGCGTTAAAAGCGGTTAGGTATATGTTGCGTTTTTCGAATCCTAGTTTGTGGCTTGTATTAGCCGAAAGTGGTTTTTTTTTCCTTTTACTTTTAGTCCTAGATTTAACAACCGCTAAGGGATCCAGAAAATCCAACTCGGTACGGCGTTGCTGTAATTAAGAAGAACTTTTTGACGTATCTTAAGCCTTACTTAGTAACGGTTCGTGGTATTATTAATAACCTGCATTTTCGAGGTTTAAAGTAGCCTTTGGTATAGGCAAACCCTGCAAAGGGTTTTTGCCTTCCGAATTACCCGTTTTGCCTTGGGAATGATTGGGGTCGTTTTCGGAGTTATTGCTAACAGCTAAATTAAAGGATTTTTTTTCCGAATTACGGTCTTCGTTAGTTTCCACCTCTTTAGCTTCCTGTGAAGCATCCTGATCGGGAGGATCTGTAATTATTACGATGGTGTTATATATGGGTTCCTCGTTTTCGACAGATGGACCCTGCGCTGCCATACCATCCACCCCCTTAGTGACACCTGTATCCAAGGGGTCATTGCTGAAAATAGCTCTTAAAGTCCTTAGGAAGGTCGTTGCTTTGGGTGGGATAAATATGCTGTCGATTTGATCGTTTAGTTCCGCGATTTCGATCGACGATTTCTGCGGCTGATCATTTCGATACTTCTTCGTCTCGTCGAAAGTGACGTCGCGGACGGTGATAATACGTTGTTACGAAGGAACTTATACGCGGTATATATTGTTAGTTACGTAACCGATTAGATAGCCGATATACGCCCTGGGGTCAATTTTCTTCAGGCGGTTTGCTCCCCGACGGACTGCTTCCGTAAGTGCATAAGCCTCTGATCCAAATAGGACAACGTTCGTAACGTTCGCTTTCAGGCCTTTTTCGGGTATGGATATCTTATCCCTTTTAGCGATTTATTCGTTCAGGACCTGGATGGGTATCTTCCAGCCTAGGGCTTTAATAGGTATGCGGTTGGTGATATATGTGGCTGTTTTAACAACTTTAGGCCATAGGTTAAAAGGAAGGTTGCTGCTAATCATTAGGTAACGTGCCTTCGTAATAATCAGGCCTCCGGCGCGTTCTTGAACGCCTGCGGGCTTTTTGGTATACGGTGGCGACGTCTTATGCGAAATCCTTGTATTAAAAAGCCATCTCCGGAATCTCCGTCCGAAAGAAGTCTTTTCGTTTAATACGATCGTCTTAACCTTAATATGTTGCTATCTTTCTAGGAAGACTATTGCGTTTATCAGGGCGGTAAGCGCGTGCTTCTTCCGCTTTATGGTATAGCTGATCCTAGCTCCGATAATGGGATAGGTAATAATCAATGCTTTCGTACGACCGTTAAAAGCGTCGTTAAATTCGAAAAGGTTAGCACATATCGTGACAAAGGGCTTGCGTTCCCTAGTTTGCGGTTTTCGCGAAACCTTTTTTCGAGCCTTCCTAATAGCGCAGTCCTGGCAGTCGATCTTCGACGGCAGCTGAATCTTTGCTCCGGTAATTGCTTGCATTACCTTCTTTAGAGCCTTAGGGCCTAGATGGGTAAGTCTTCGGTGCCATAGCGTGGCGTCTCCCTTTAAGGGCTTTAAAGAACGTCGGGAGTTATTCCCGTGGAGCTTTTTTAACTTCGGAGGAAGGAATTTTTTAATTAAAGGTTCCGTAACGAAATCTTTGTTTTCGCTTTTGAGGATAACTTTATCCTTAGGGTTATTCTCGTCCTCTGGGACCAGCCCGTCAGGCTCTTGGGTCGCTATAAAGATTGTTAAAGGGATAATATCGTCGTTGTTGTTTTCCGGGGTTACCTTAACGTAATGAATAACGGGCTGGCGTTCGATTTATCGGATCTTTGCCATCTCCGTTTTCGACGTCCGTAACTCCTTATGATATACGACGTCGGTTTTGTAGTTTTAATAAATCCCAACCTGCTGAAACAACCTGTACGAAGCTAAGTTGGTATGCATCTTAAGGACATAAAGGTAATTCTTTAGGAAGAAGGCGTTAATTTTTCCGTTTAGGGTGGTAAGCGCGATCTTTCGCGTTTTTTCGCCCAGGATATTTAGATATTTCCTTTTAGTTAGGAGCCTTCCGCCCATTATGGGAGGGTGTAAATCGATAAAGTTAGCCTTCCGGTTTCCAACATGGAAGTTTAAATATGTGTCCAATAACGTAAACCTTTTAAAACTATATCCGGTGGTAACGTTATTAGCCTGGGGGTTTATAAGTGAAGGAAGCCCTTTAATAAAGAGCGCAAAAGCTGACTAAGAAGTTTGTAGCTTCGATTCCTTCCTAGCACGCTTAACAGTTGCCTTTAAAGCGTCGGTTCCGTTCGCGATATGTTTATTTACCTTTTTCCTAACTTCGGGATTTTTAATCTACCTATTAGCCCTGATCTTTAAGCATATATAGGGGTATTCCTTAAAGAAGTGGATATCTCCGCAGATATACGTCCGCGGGGGTTAAAAACTGTTCCGGTTACCATTTTGGTTATTATTCCGGTTACTATTGTTCGAAATGTTCTGAAAGGGCCCCGTTTAATTAGGGGTCTTTCCGTTAAGGGTAATACCGAACGCTTTTCGTAACAACTGTTCGGCGGTAACGCCCTGGGCCTTCCGTAACCTTATATGGCTGCGGAAGCGCTTTACGAGCTTTTGTACTGACGGCAATTCGGTAGCGTCCTTGCCGTCGAACATGGCTTCCTTTACCGTAGCAGTCTGGGTAATAAAGAAGTCGGGTAAAAAGGCGTTTATAACTTTAAGGAAATTAAGGTAACCGTAAAACCTTAAAATAATTAGGATTTAAAGCTTTTCGGCTTTAGTATACGCTTTCCAATACTTAAAAAGCTATGTATTTATCTGGATCCTGTTAGTTTTTAACGTTTCCTTATATCGAACGTCGATCTTGTAAATCCGAACGTTGTTGCTAGGCTTAAACTTGCTTTTTAAGGTTAATAGTTTATTTCGAAGTATGGCTTTTTTTTAATATACCTAATAATAATCAGGATAAACGGATTGGTTAAGGAACGTATTAATTTCGGCGAGCGCCTTTTTTTAAGTTATAAAAAGGGTTTATTATCGATTAAAAACTTTTAACGCTTTCTGGAATTTCGTATTTACTTTTGGATTAAGATTTAATTTATTAAAAGCGTTGTTATCGAAATCCTTGACGATCGGATAAATCGGTCTTTTTATTAGCGCTGGTACGCGGGTTATGTTGGGGTTGATATATTCCCATAGCATGCCAGCTTTCGAGCTAACGTGGAATTCGAAAGTATCATACTTTCTAAGGGTTCCCTTTTTAAGAAGGAACGCCTTAAGGCGTCCTAAAGTCTTATTAGGGTTTGTTAACGGGGAAGGAACCATAGCTTCAGTCGTGATGTAGGAGAGATAGGTGGGCTAAGGTAACAGAAGTGGCGGCTAGGACTTCTTTGTAAAGGGCGGCAGTAGGTTATAAAGTTACTACGGGAGCGACGGCGAGGATCCGAATAACCTTAAAGCGACGTATACAACGTATATAACAAGGTATATCAAAGCACAACTAACAAGAAGTGCGGACCGGGCTCATAACTATAAGACCCTGACATCACACACTGAAGCATATATTTGGCTGAAGAAGAAGGAATTATCTGGTTGACCTCTAAAAGGTCCTATCTAAATACAGAGGGTAGCAAAGCCTCCTTAAATACACATAAAAACAGCTGCGGCTGAGAGAAAACTGTATCAGAACGCATAAAGTAAGCTCCCTTCAGGAGCTGATCAAACCAAGCCAAGGCCCAGCTGTTTGATCACCTTCAGCTGGGTCTGACAGCTGCCCTTCGAGGGTTTCGTTATGGACTGGAAAGGCTGCTCACAACACCAATGTTACCGATGTTAAGCCTCCATATGGTAAGCTTTAGGGCCGCAGGCGGGCCAGCTACCAACCACTCTAAGGATCGCCAGCTGACTTTTCATAGGCGGTTACCCCAAATTCGTGAGTCAGGGCCTAAACGAGAAATATCTGCCAAGTATGTCCTCAAAGGCATAACTGCATGGGGCTTCGAGTGATATCTGGGGTTGCTGACGCAGTATTACCGCCACCAGTCTGGCTACAAAATGCTGGATACAATACGTACTATACTGGAAAGCTTTTCAATGCACATACCGTCGAGAACTATCACTCTCCCTTCCCGGCTGGATGGACCGGATCAGATTTCCTCCTGGATCCGTTCACATACTCGTACTTGAACAGCAGCTACCAACGGAATCGGGATCCGCCCGTCAGCCACGAAGGTGAATACTCAGTTGATGTGCTGAAGGAGAAGACTTACGGTTTTCTTGACGATGCTGTCAACAGCGGCAAGCCATTCTTTTTGGGAGTGGCTCCAGTTGCACCGCACGGAAACATTGTTGCCGATCTCAGTACACTTGACGACGCCTGGACCGCGAGCGGGGCCCCTAAAGTGCACTTCTCAGCCCCTGTGGCTGCTGAAAGGCACAATGACCTCTTCCGGGACGCAAAAGTACCGCGGACAGAGAACTTCAACCCTGAGGAGCCGTCTGGAGCGAATTGGATCCGTACGCTGTCAATACAGACCCAAGAGAGAGTGGATTACAATGATCACTTCTACCGCCAGCGGCTCCGCGCGCTTCAGTCCGTAGATGAGCTCGTAGATGGGATTGTATCACGCCTCGAAGGTTACGGGATCTTAGAGAATACATTTATCATCTATACAAGCGACAACGGCTATCACATTGGCCAGCACCGACTCCCTCCGGGGAAAGAGTGTGGCTACGAAGAAGATGTCAACGTTCCCCTAATCGTCCGCGGCCCAGGTGTACCGCAGGATCTAGTAGCAGAAGCTGTCACAACACATACTGACCTTGCGCCCACGATCCTTGACATTGCGGGTATAACACGGCCTCGTGATGTTACATTTGATGGGGAGAAGATCCCCTTGACCAAAGACGATATTGAACAGACCGCCAACTTTCGGCACGAGCATGTAAACATTGAGTACTGGGGTTTCGCCCTCGCAGAGGGACGCCAATTTCCAGGAAGCGAGTTTTACTGGACCAACAACACGTACAAAGCGCTGCGGGTCGCTAGCGACACGTGGAACCTGTATTATTCCGTTTGGTGTAACGATGAGCATGAGTTATATGATTTGAAGGTGTGTTCGCCGCAATTCCGAAGTGGATAAAATACGTGCGTGCTCATCTGTGTCTAGACAGACCCTGGCCAACTTCGTAACCTGCTTTCGGCCGAGAAGAGCCACCAGCCACACAACAGACTTCAAGGCATCCCGATGGAGAAGGTAGCGGTTCGGCTAGATTCACTGCTGTTCGTTCTCAAATCGTGTGAGGGCGAAACTTGCCTTCGGCCTTGGAAGGCTCTACATCCAGCCGGAAATGTGAATAGACTTGATGATGCGTTGTCATCCCGTTTCGACCGCTTCTATCAACAGGAGCAGAAACGGATAAAGTTTGACCATTGCGAGAACGGCTACATTCGAAGTGCCGAAGGCCCGCAATTCGAAGATGACGGGCTTCTCTATCGCGGCGGCGCAAAGTGGTCTGAATGGGTATGAATCACCAGCTGCCAGAGTCTGTGTTTCGCATAGGGGGGCCGTCAGAATTATGCCCTGCCGTACGGCGACTTCCTTGCGGACAAGGTATCACAGCCTAGCCGCAGTGAGCGAAAGCCCACGACTCTTTCGATATGTTGCATTTGGTAACTTCGTACCGGTATTACGTTAGATTGATTAGAGAAAAGCCTCCTGTCTACCTTGGCGAATGTGAAGTAGGTAATTACCTGGATGGCTGTGCAGGAAACGACTACGTCATAAGGATGTACTTGGTTGTGAGTTAAAGAGGTCGCAGGCGACGCTAAACTAAAAGCAGACCAAGGATCGATCCTCGATCCTATTGCAACCATAATGAGGCGCAGCAGCCAAAAGTGAATCATCTTTGAGCGCCAGTCAATGTTGCATCGGGAAGGTGGAAACTACCCTGTTTGCCTCGAGGCTTGTTTGCGACCTGAATTGTAGCTAAGACCAAGATCCAGCCGAGGATCGCGGCCGTGCTTCACTCGATCAGCGTTTTAAATTCGAATACGGTCCATTCAATATCAACTTGGAGCTTGGTGTGATGGGGATGAAATAGACCTGGTGCTTTTGATTACATCCCACAAATACCCTGACCATTATACATTCAATATGGCATCGATCACCAACAAAATTCACGATGCAGCCCATCGCAATCAGGAACTCCTGGCCATCCTGCAGAAGACGGACCACGCCAAGCCAGCCCTGGAGCACCAGAAGCAATACATTGCCGACTTGACCAGGGATCTCAGTGAAGCTGAAAAGCGTGTCGACGCGCTCGATGAACAGCGTGAGAAGGAGCTCAAGGACCATGAGAAGTATCGCGACTCGGTTATGAAGCGGTTCGCGTACAAGGTTACGCGCAAGACCGACAAGTTCGAAGCGAAGGCATCCAAGGAGGAGCAGGAGTATTTGCAGGTCAGTTACGACGTTGAAGGGGTCTGCGTATCCATGCAACTAGCTGACGTTTCTCAGGTTCTTCAAGAATCCCACAGGGCCAAGGAGCAAAAGGAGCAGATAGCGACCATGCGAGAAGAAGCCCTCGCCGTGCAGAGCGGCCTCGAGAAGGAAGTTGCGCGGCACAATCAGGCGCAGCAGGACCTCGACCGTCTTTACAACAGCATCTTCGAAGGTCCGACGCCCAGCTTCCCCGAGGAGGACGCGACGGAGCGCGACGTCCAGTCCGCGGAACAAGCGTGCAACCATGCCCGCAAGAGGTTGGAGTGCGAGCAGCAAGCGGCAAACCTCTTGAACCAAGCGACGGCGCGCCTCAACTCTGCGCTGTCCCATATTGAGGACGCCCTCGGTCACAGTCGCATGGACATGTTCGGCGGCGGGTCGTTCAGCGACTTCATGGAGCGCGACGCCCTACACAACGCCGAGAGCCAGGTGAGGCAGATGGAGATGCTGGTCATGCAGGCTCAGCGCTATTCGGATAGCGTCCAGAGCCTGCCGCCCATTCATGTCTCACAGGGGAACCTGATAGGCGATGTCCTGTTCGACAACATATTCTCGGACATGGAGTTCCACGAGAAGATCAAGGCGTCCCGCGAGGAGATCCGGCGGTGCGGAAGTGTCCTGAGGAGCGAGGTGCAAGCGGCGCACGCGAGAGTCCAGGAATGCCAGGCCGAGATGGACCGGCTTTCAGAGGTTCTGAGCGGCGCAAGAGCTGCCTTGCAGAAGGCTAGAGAGCGGATCTTCGACCGTATCACCAGTGATAGCGAAGGAGTGCCTGCACCTGTCCCTGGAAAAGACGCCCCTCCTCCTTATCAGGCATAAAATTACGGGGATCTGTTACCGAGTCGTCTTAGTTTCTTGCCATTCCAGGTCGTCATTATACCGCGAACAAGTGGTTGTTACGTAACACATCGTCATTTTCGATACCGTGCCTGCTTGACTTTGCTGCGTCTAGTACGGAACTTCTTAGCTTATATAGTGCTTACTTGCCCTTTAAGGTCGCAGAAAGAGAGATTATTGTCCTGGCTGCCGTCAATAGTCGTATCATACTCCAGGCCTTCGCAATCGACGCGAAGTGCCAGCAACCTTTACGAGCGCTTACACTGGCCCTCGTTGTGACTGAACTACTAGTATTGTAACTTATTTCGTGGATCACTGGGTATAGGGGGTGGGTTGCATACTCGTTGGGTTCCATACTGGGTAACCAGCTTTGGGGGCTTGGGGGTTGCGTAACAAAATATTCACCGGGTTTGTGGGTCGTCCTATCCCAATTAAGCGCCCCCATTCCACACCACACTATAGCAAGTTAGAAATTAGAACGCTACAATCAAATTGGAACATACAACTAGACCGCTGATACAGAGGCAATAAAGGAAGGAGCAGAGCGCGCCGGTATCCGCATCAACGTGCCAACATCTACTACTACTCGAGCGCGCGTTTTAAACCTTGGCGTCGTCGGCCGTCGCAGCGCCCCTCGTCAGGAGGTGGGTGTCGTCGATGCTGCCCATGACGATGTCCCCGGCGTCGACAATTCCTTGGTTCATGTGGGCTAGCAAGCGCTCCTGCTTGCCGAAGAAGGAATACCGGCTGGAGACCTCGAGGAACAGGTGCGGCGGCAGCACCGTGTCGTCGCACCCTCGGACAGCGCGGCCGGAACTACGTCGCCATCGTCCTGAGGGCCCAAGCCCCTGGAGCTCGATGTAGCGGCCCTGGAGCACGACGGCGCAGCCTTTGTTCTGCTTTAGCGATCTATGCCTTATTACGTGAGAGAGCGCCCTTGAGGGGAGGGGCTCACCATCTGCTGTCCGCGAACCTTCATGATCTTCCCGCACCCGGTTCGGAGGACCGTCCCGCCGCCGATCATTGCAGTAAATCGCTGAGCATGGTGACTCACACGAAGGGACATCTATCAGTATGCCAATGGACGGTCGGCTTGTTGGTGTCCTCCCATGGACAGCGCGCGATGCCCTCGTCGGCCACCTAACTGGCTCGCTCGTTGAGACCGTCTATCTCCTGCTTCTGCTTCTCGGCCTTCACCGAGATGTCGACATGGGCCGATTTCGAAGTTCATCTCCGGCAGCAAGTCGATGCCAGCGATCTTCGAGACGATCGTGAACGCCTCCGGGTTCTTTCATATATCATAGACGAACGGGGCACATTCACATTAGGGACTTAGCGCTCCATCCGACGACAAGGCACATTCGTTGGGCAGCCTTACTTGTTTGCAAATCCACTGAGTTGGCACTGGAACAAGTTTGTTGAGAACTGAAAGTTACTCAGCACCTCCGGACTGAGAACATCCCGTCTCATTCGCATGACCGCCTCTTGCGTGAAGAGTTGGAGACGCTCAGCACTTTGGGAGATTCCCTTTCCTCCGGGGAGGCCGAGCGCCTTGATGGAATATATCTTTGAAGGAGGAATGAAGGCGAGGTGTCGGGAGGAACTGAAGCCATCTTTGACGGGTTCAACCTGTGCTTCCACGATGGTAGGCGTCCGGCTATGTTTAGCCGCAGCTGAACTAGGAAGGACAGCGGCTGCCATGGATATAGGCGGGGCTAGATTCAGAGTGCTTCTGTGAAGGATGTAGAAGAAGAATGCTATGTTCTAGAGCGGTAAAATCTCGATGGGACATTGGTGCCCAGGTATGCTTTGAGGGATATAGATTACAGGAGTAGGATGCGGCACACTGGCCAGGCTAGCCTTTTTATTCTCATGGAGGCCACAGTCCGTCGAGCATATGCTTATTTCGAACATGATGAGCATGCCATACATGACGCACCTCCACCTCTCTCTTTCCCATGCTTTTACCCCGGCAAATCGTCCCTGAAGATCGCCAGCGTACATTGGAGACTATTATCATACTCATGGGCATCCAGCTATTGGACTTCATGAATAAGAACTGATAGATCACGATCGGGGGTTTCCGTAGACTGTGACTGGCGCGTATATAATGAAGCTGTCAGATAATTCGGTGCAACGGCGTGAAAGGCTAGAAGAAGCAGCAGTCTCGCAGGTAGGTAGCAATAGATTAGACCAGTAACGCCTGTCCCCTTCCAAATGTGAGAGAAAAGGGGTCCTATATGTACACTTAACGACCCTTGTGTAGCCCCTATCTAGAACATTTCACCTTGGCACATAACAGAAGCATCTGGCTTGACTAGACAAGAGGAGATTACGAGGATTGTCTATAACCACACCCTATCGGCGCATGTTAGCTCTAACCCACGACTTGATAATGACGATAACAGATCTACCTGTTCGGGTCTTATGGAAGGTGTGGAGGGGCAAAAACATATTAACGGACGTACGTTCATATGCTCTATTAGGCTACAGTGCTTCCTTTCTTGAGTCTCTTGACATGTCTACGGCAATTCCATATGATCATGTGTGCCCTGGCCACTGTATCACGGAAAAGTGGTGAATAGACCGTCATCTATACGATTCTCATTCACGATAGGCTTTTAAACTTATTATCGTCAAAGCTGCGATAGGTATATATATGTCTGAGTTTTAGCACCCATAATTTGGTGCAGATTGAGATATGGGACCGTCTCCTACTAGTCGCACAATTATCAGCCGTTGTATCTGAGTATCCCTCCATCTCAAGAAGTGGCATAATATATGTTGACGTGAAGTAATGGGTTTGTCAGTTCATCCCAACTCTCCAGGGAACCTACCAGTTAGTCGCTGGAAAAGGATCACGACGTAGCATAGTGTCGTGAACCTTTTCTCTACGTATATAAATCTCCCGATAACGGAGATAAGTTCCGAGCACCAACACCCAGCAGGTTGATGACTCCATGCTTGGTTTTGCTTATCATATTCTAGAGCCTGCGTGAATCGTCAGCTGGGTCCTTGGGGCTCTGTTGCATGGAAAGAAAGGCATACTACTCATGATATAATGCCGTGTTGGTTTGTGATAGTAGGGGACTATTTCGGATTCCTCAGCTTTCCAGCCTTTGGCACTTATACAAGTATACCTATGAGAATAACAACTCATTGTATATTACGTTGAATCAGCCCCACGGGCGGCTACCCCTATTTCATAATTTATCTTAGCCAGGTTCCGGTACGGACGGTCGTTCATCAGTCCGTTGCGCTCAGCCGCTTATATCCACATATTTTCGTAGTTGACGCATCCCCAACCTCAGTGTCGACCACTCATGGACAGAACTCCCACTTTTACTCGGGATTCCACTGCTACCGTGCTCGCATAACTCGACAGCTTAATAGCAGAAGATCTCATGTCAACGATTCTTACATCGTCGCTGACAGACACACCTATAGAGCTGGCAGGAAACTCGATAGTAGTAGGGTCTGAAGAATACCTACGATGCTATTAATTCAACCCAACAATCGGACCCTGACAAAAGGTCCTAAAGGAGATCTAGGCTTGGTTTTGGTGTTATGAGACGAAACTCACGCACTTCCTAAATTGGCGTGGGTGGCCGCATTTATGGCCTTATTACTACCCGGTCTAACTTCGCCTCAGCTAAGAAGCGAAGTGTCAGCCTGGCTCACGGCCCAATTCGTTCCTTCTCCATTATCCATTATATTAAGGAACTCATGCTCAGACAAGGCATAGCTCCTACACGACAAGATCGTTCAAAAAGTCACCTAGGTACGGTGAGAGATTGGCACCTTGCCGAAGACTAGACCTAGTTTTGCAGCAGAGTCGGACAGAGGAAGGGAGCACCGACAGAAGGTTTATGGGTATGTTCGTGTTTTGGGGAAGTTCGCTCCCCTTAACACAAGACGTAATGGATTATGGATGGTTAATGCCTCTTATGACTTACTACTTTATTAAGTATGTGTTTGGGGTAGTACATACTAATGAATGGAAGTCTATGGACGATTGACAGTGTCTGAAGTCTTGCAAATCACTAAAAGCCAAGACAACAGACTCATCATGATGGCTTGTTCGATTCTCACCTTGCTCTTGACATGGAATATCACTATCTCAATCTTTAACCCGGCAATTAGTACCGTTGCGACCCCACAGTAATCTCGCCATCTTCAAGACCATCCCCACTGGCCGTTACCTTGATCTCGCCTGCCTCCCCCTTCCTCGCCTTCACGATCACCAGCGATAATCCACCGAATAACTTCCTCTCCTTCGACGGAAACGCTACCATATCCGCTGGATCGCCGTTATCGGTCGCCACGATCCCACCCGGTCCCGAGATCGAGAATGTAACCGCATTATCCGCCGTTCGCACCAACTCACCCTCTCCGTCAAGCACCTCAACCGCGATGAACGCTAAGTCGTACCCGTCGGCTAAGATGGCAGTCCGGTCGGCTGTGAGGTGCAGTTTAGCCGCCTCACCCGTCGTTCGCACCGTGTCGTTGGCCCAGGGCTCGCCGTCCTTATACGTGACGACATGCAGTTCGCCAGGCTCGTAGGTAACCTCGTCCCACCGGAACCGGTAAGTAAACTCCTCCTTCTGTAACCTCCCCTTTGACACGCCGTTGAGGAACAATTCCGCCTCGTCAGCCGCAGAGAAGGCGTGCACGGGAGTCACCTCGCCGACGCGGTCCGGCCAGTTCCAATGCGGCAGGATATGCGCCATCTTGAGATCCGGCCGCCAGCGCGACTGGTAAAGATAATATCTGTCCTTCTTGAACCCTGCAAGGTCAATAATGCCAAAGTAACTACTCCGCGCGGAGTAGTATGGCGTCGGCTCCCCTAGGTAATCCCAGCCGGACCACACGAACTCGCCCGCTACAAACGGGTGTCTGTCCTGCGATCCGAACACCTTGTCTGGCGACGCGCCGAAATCCGACGTGTACAGCTCATACGCGCTCACTCGCCGCCCGCGCTCATCCCCGCCCGTCTCGTCAGTAACAGGTGAGCTGATCTCCGGCGTCACGGGGAACAAGTACGTCCCGCGGGTACTCAGACTCGCCGCACTCTCGCTGCTGAAAACCAGCTTCTCGGGAAACGCCTCGTGGAACACACCGTACTGAGGCGGCGTCTTGATGCCCTCGAGGTGCTCATAGGCCGGGGCATCGCGGATCCCTTCGCCTTGGTAGTTGAGGCTGATGAGGTCTAGCACCGCGGGGAAGGGCATGTCAGGCTTGGCGTAGTTCATAGACGCCGTGGACGGGCGGGTGGTGTCTTCCTCGCGGAGGAGGTCACGAAGGGTCCGGGCGAGCGCGGCGCCCGCCTCGTCCGTGTACTGCTCGCCGACCTCGTTACCGTAGCTCCAGGCTACAATGGACGGGTGGTTCCTGTCGCGGCGGAGGAACGCGCGCAGGTCGGGCTCGTGCCAGTCGGCGAAGATGAGCTGGAACCCGTTGGGCGTCTTCTCGCGTTCCCAGTTGTCGAAGATCTCGTCGACGACGACGAAGCCCATGCGGTCGGTCAGGTCGAGGAGTTCGGGAGCCGGCGGGTTGTGCGCCATGCGGATGGCGTTGCAGCCGAGGTCGCGGAGAATTTCGAGTTGACGTTGCGCGGCGCGGAGGTTGAAGGCAGCGCCGAGTGCGCCGAGGTCGTGATGTTGGTTGACTCCTTGGAGGCGGATGGGTTCGTTGTTGATGAGAAGGCCGTCCATGGGATGGAACTCGAGGGTACGGATGCCGAAGGTGGTGGAATATGTGTCGATGGTTGAGTTGTTGCAGAAGAGGCGGGTGATAGCGACATACATGTGTGGTTGTTGCGAAGGAGGGGGCCCCCAGAGAAGACAGTTCTGGACCGTGGTGGACGTGTTGATGGACTTGGTCTGACCGGCTTCGAGGTCGAGAGTAGAGCGTGGGAACTCGGCTATCTTTTCTTCCACTTTCAGTCCGGAATCCAAGTCTATCTCATAGACATTTGTAACCACCTCCACCTCGCAATTCTCTTCTCCTTTATTCTCCACTCGGACCGTCAGATCCAGAGTTGCGGACCCGGCCGAGACTTCTCTCGTCGTGATGAACGTTCCCCACTGTGAGATATGCGTTGGATTGACCTTTGTGAGCCATACGTTCCGATACATCCCTCCACCGGGATACCACCGTGAAGACTGAGTCGGATTATCTACTCGGATCGCTAGGAGGTTATCGTCTTCAGCGATAAGGTACGGCGTGATGTCCAGCTGGAATGAGTTATACCCGAAAGGCCACCCGCCAACTATCTCGCCGTTAAGCCACACCATGGCATATGACATAGCCCCGTCGATCTCTAGGTAGATCTTTTTTCCCGCGTCTTCTGGCCTTACGGAGAATCTGCGCCGGTACCATCCCACGCCGTGGACAGGCAGTCTGCCCATGCCACCCGTGACGGGGACGTTGTCGCCCCTGTAAAATGGGCCTTGGACGGCCCAGTCATGCGGCAGGTCGATTCTTTCCCATTCACCATCGTCGAACGGCAGAGAAGCATACGTGACATTTGTGTGCGGGGGATCCGAAGGGCGTACATGGTGCTTCGCGGGGCTGGCAATGAAGTCGTTGGCCGAAGGCAGGATCCATGGCTTGAGCACTTCCAGGCTCTCATGAGAGGACAGGTCAGATCGCGTGTCATAGGCAATGTTATCCGGGTTCTGCTCGGAGCGCCAGAATCTCCAGCCCTCATTTATGCTGATGCGCTGACGAGTAGAAGCTGAGGAAGAGGCTCGGCGAATATTGGGGCTTTTGAGCGTAGGGGATGAGGCAGAAGGGGTGGGTATAAGTACAATGCTGAGTAAGACAGCGAGGTAATGCATGAAGTGGCACGCGGTGGGTCGAAGGATCATTTTCACTTCAATTCTCTCATGTTCCGGTTTCCCAGAGAGTAAGAGAAACCTGCTTTATTCTATACAAAGAGTGTTCGACGTGTCTAAGGATGTCAAAAGTTGAGAGTTCTAATATAGGTGTAAATGTTTAGATGTAGATTCCAGTTATCAGCGTGCGTAATTAACAATCCCAGGCCTGCGGTGATTTCATTATTTGCTAGACCTTCTTGCTCCTTCACATCTGGTCTATGAGCACTGTAACCTGAGAAATCTAATCAAAGTATATTGTTCATGATAAGTGGTGGACTGAGCTACGCCGGATTTTCAGACGCCCCGCTTTTTCTAGGCGGTTAATATTCCGGGAATAGGGGTTGGATAATATTCACTCCCTGCCGGGGCTCCGATAATGAGGTAGTAGGAAATCTATACGGGTCGAGGCGAACCGAGACATGGAGTAATCTGCGACTAGAGACACGATTGGAGTGGCTGCTGGTTAATTGTATCACTCGAAGTTTCGTCGGGCTGTATAGGCGCGAAGTTGACTGGACGAGTCAAGGATTCCGACCGATATTCCGAGATCATGATCGTGATAATCGGGACGTTGCCCTTCCCCGATGTTACCTGACAGTCTGATCAGGAGTAGGGCCATTTCCCCGCGTTAGGGATACATCCCGCGACCCACTAAGCCTGCACCTCGCATCTCCGTCTCGCGTACCTTTTCACTCTGTACAGGACAATGCAACATGTGGGGAATTCCTCCTTTTCTCTCCCCTTATTCCAGCTAATTCGTAGCAGAGGCAGAGCCATGTGCAACAGTGTTGCCGTGAGCTCTTACATATATATTCGCATTTGTGATACTCTCCCAACGCCGCTACGAGAGTTCTTCAAAGGTTTGTACGATATCGCCTCACTCAGCTAGGTCGGGTACCTCCCAGTCAATCCACTCGCTCCCTTCAAAGTGGAAGTTACCGTCAGTCTTGAACACGTTGGTGCCAACGCCTTCTTGTCCACGGAGAAACTTATTCACAAAGGCTGTCAATTCAGGGATCTGCGACGCCGGCATCATGCAGTGGCTCGACCCATGTGACACTTGTGAGAAGCCGAAGTGGTCTTTTACACCTAGTGCCTCATAACCCCCCCTCGCGGCAGTTGAGCACCCGTACGTACTAAGCGGGCCCAGGTAATCAATGCCGGAGTTCTCAATAACCAGCAATCCGCGAGGGGCCACCAACGCCATGAATTGGTGGTGGTCATGCGGCAGTGTCGCGATATCCTCGACATAGTCCTTGAAATATGGCGCGAACCACTGATCGCCGGTGTCAATCTGTGCAGCGTCCTCGACGTTGATGCCACGCCCCTTCATCTATGCCGCAAGACGCCAGCATCCGGGGCCGCCGGACCCACCTTCCTGGGGAATGGTGAGGGCGATACGGTCGTCGAATGCGCCCGCTACGAGGGCGCCCTTGCCGTTGCGCGAGCAACCTGTCACCCCGACGCGGGTGGGATCGATGTTTGTCGTCTCGGGGCCGAGGATATCGAGGGCGTCGAGGATACGAGATACGCCCCAGGCCCATCCCATAAGACCGCCAATTTGTGTCGAATAGAGCTGGAAGAAGAGGTCTTCGCCTCCGGGATTTGTGGCAGCCATTTGCTCGTTGTTGTACGTTATTAGGGCGATGCCTGGTGGTATAGGGATGAAGGTACCGCCTAGCGCGATGATGGCGGGGAATGGGCCCGTGTCTCCGCCAGAGGGCGAACGGATAGTCGCAGTGAAAGAGATGGACTTCCCGTCCTCGCCGCACCGGATGGTGATTGAATTTCCCGACATACTAGCCTCGAAGAAGCTGGCTTTGGGAGGCTTGACACCGAGTTCATACTGTTCGAGCATGGCGCGGATTTCGGCGCGACGGCAGGACCAGGTTGTGGCATCGGCGACGGCGGTGCCGTTAACAAGTTGGAACGGATCGGGCAAGGTAGGGATAGGGGGAAAGGAGGAGGGTAGTCGCACGTCGCATGTCGCAGGGGCTAGTTCCTGGGCAAAGGAGGTAACGGAAAGGAGCAGGAGGGGGATGAGGAGCAACATGATGGGCTAGGCTGTAGATTCAATAGAAACGGGTTCTGAGGTATGGCGGCTGGCGATGGTTGACCTTCGGGAGTGGGAAGGTGGCTCACCACGGCAGCGATCGATATGAGAATGGAACGGTTGGAATTTGGGATCTCCGAACCATGAGTCGAAGCTGGGATTTTTTATGATCAAGAATATCGCCAACAGACCCAAATCCACGGCATATCTTTATAGCTTTCGGCGGGACGGGGTCAAGGCTGACGTATACTGGGATGCGGCTCGCACTTACATGCGCATCAACGTATATGACACCAAGTCTAATATGGCGTTTTAAATGAAAAGAATGACAATGGAATGGACTGTATGTGTTGTCCTGGTAAATTTCCTGGGCGTCTGAATTTTAGCTAACAGCTCAAATCGTATTAGCAGAATACCGGCATCTCCAATAGGTATATAGAATGGACCGCCAGCGGTCGGATAAACCTGCCCTGCGTAGCACGATTCGCGCGCACCACGAATAGTATATTTAGATTACTCAAGGACACAAAACCGCGTGCTAAGGAAGCTTGATTCCTGTATTTTGAAGTGCCGAGATTGCAGCTCGGCATTAGATAAGGAGGAGCATTGCTAGGGCGGACAAGCTCCGGCGGTATGGTGTCATGAAAAAGGCCGAGATTAACTTGCTATGATGGCGAAAACGCTTCGTGCGATAAGCAGAGGGCAAGGTCTTGATGGGGGGTTCAATCGCGCGCTCGCGTCACGGGATCCCTTGCCTTGCCGAACTGCGATCAGCTCTTCATTTGTCCCAGGCGTCATCGAACTCTTCCACATCCTGGATGGTGAAAGCTTCCTGCACAACCCGAGCCGATGTGGCCAGGACGTAATTATGCCGCCGGAGCTCAAGTGGAAGAAGGGGACGGAGGTGAAAAATGGGTGTACTGGATGCCATAGTGCCATGACAGGAGATGATGCTTAAGCATTGAGCGCATATCATCAAGGACTTCCAACGGTGAGACCGAAGAAACTGAAGCTTAAGGACTTGTGCTGGGTTTTGTTCGCTATCATCTCGGCCTCAGAACCACGTGGTGCAATAGAGACCCCTATTGCGAACTCACATCAATATCAGGTTGGCCTGGGTGGGTAGAACTCGCTTACACCATGCAGCTTCCAGGCCATTCGGTGTGGGCACATTGATGCTGTGATACAGGTGCTACAATTAGCTGTTTATGGAAGAAGTTCTAGTATGTACGAGATGCTCATAATCCATTGACCTTAGTCGACGCTTCAACGCATCTAGTTGCGGAACCCTGCTTAGATGGTTTTGCACAGGATATGGCTGGAGACATCGCACCTAATCGGGGGGCCCTTCTACCTATAACCTGAGGGGTCCTGCTTGGCAAGGCGCTCCGGCTGGCATAGACAATTGGCTAATTCCCATCTCATGGTTTTCTAAGTCATTCATATCCTGGAACCAAAGGTTCCCGTTCGAATCAGAGAATAGGCATCCTTTTCTGTCGTTTGTGTTCTCTGCCCAGATGGAGAATCTAGTGTGAATACAGTATCTTCTGGACGTTACTGCTAGTAGAACGCACACATGTATCACCCTGAACATTCAATCCATCCGAGACGATATCAGGGATCAGCCGGTCTCAGTGCATACATCTTTACAGGAAATAGCCGTCTCGGGGAGGTCTTGGGGAACCCTTTCTGAGTGTCCGCCTTTATCACTCTCAGGCCCGCCTCCCTAAAGAGGTTTTGGTATTTCCTATCCTCCCTATCGACGAGTTAACCAAAAATACGGATAAGGGACCACTTTACTGCCGCACTATTATCGACTTACCGTGTCACGCTGCTATCTTCGTCATCGAAGAGGTCGATGCCACTGGTGCTGATATTTTCTTTGACGACGATGAGTCCATTGATTGGATTTAAGGCCTCTTTGCAGCTTTTGAGATACTGAACCAGTTGCTCGTCCGTCAAGTACCCTAGGCACCATTGGTTCCAGACCAGGTCATACTTCGTCTCGTCAACAGGCTGCCACTCCTCCAGACCAACGTTGAACACTTTGCGCACGCCATGTCTGTCCTGCAGGGAGGCTGTGAATTTGGCGACGGGTTCAATCACATCGACACTCTCGGCCACATCGAGGAGCAAGCCCTCGGTAATCCTACCAACCCTGTCCACCCACGGGGGAGGCCAGTTTCAGCAAGCATTCAAGATACACGGCCGTATTCTTCAAGGCCATCACGGGTAAAAACGCACCCCGCTCCACCCTCCAGAACGCTGCCCACGCTACGCCGTCCTTGCTTGTTGCCGATGCCGAGCTTCGCCAGAAAGCTGCGGGAGCCCTGCAGGTCTACCCTGGAGACGTAGGAAAAGCCTTCGACTAGGGGAACACCCCCAAGCATGGAGTTGACGTCCGCTTCGGCAGCTTCCCAGTACTTCTTCCCATGGTCTGTGTTGACCCTGCAATCTGGCGCGAGGCTGTCTGGGTTCGGCATCTTTGTTGCTGCATCGCCGACTGGTACCAATGTTGGGACGTCACTGTCAGACTCGTGTTGTTCCATCTTGATTTCTGGCCGACAACAATAAGTTGTGGAGATTATGTGCGCTCCATGCAGATGCGATGGTGATGGGATTTTCGGGTGGCCCAAATGAGCTACGCTAGCCTGATCTGGAATAGTCCTATCTTGAAATGTTTAGTCCAACGTAACCCACGATAAAGCCTAAGATTACGAAGTAGGAGTGTCAAAATCCAGGTGCCTACGAGGCTAGGCAGAGTAAGTCTAAAATACTGAAGATATTGAACTGTGTTGGAGAACGGCGGTAAGCGTGAATTTTAACTGGAATCGCTGGCAAATGAGCTCCACAAAGTCGGTGCTTAATAAGCAGATCCATGCCACTAACAGTCTATGGGGCTTCAGGGGGCAGTGAGGCACAGTCAAAGACTGCCGTTGCCCCTTCGATAGTCAAACTGGGAATGTTTGTCAAGGATACAGGTTACTCAGACCATGAAGGATACTCAGGCGGAAGGGGTTAAGCCTCAACTGCCCGACTGCCCCCAATACCGACTCATGCCCCTTGGCTTGTGGTTTTTTTTATATAGCAACACACAAGCAAGGAACTAGTGGAAAAGAAAGGGTATCCAGTACCCCGCCGCTCAGGATCTGTATTCTAATATCCTGTCCGATTTTATAATGCATTTCCCAAGACATAAGGAATAATATTATGGCAGCTATGGCAACTCATTAGGCAGCTACCTGATCAGTGACAGGGGCGTGCAATAGACAGCGGATCGAAGCAGTTGTCTGGTAAACTGCTTGAAGGCTCCGGACTTCCAGTGACTTAGTCCACTCTAATTCGTCGACAACGAGTAGGAGGTAACTCATGTTCAGAGATCGACGAGTTCCAAGGGGGCGAAGGGTGTGATCAGTCACCGGCCGAGATGCCGAGCCCAAAGTTACCCTAAGAAAGAGATAATCCATGATAGGAGAAATAACGCCTGCGGCAAGGAGTCTCGCAGCCGAGGGGTAGAATCTGGATCAGTCTTTAGCGGTTTTGCGGACCCGACCGTTAGCAGCCTGGACTTGAGACGAAGTATTACAGAGGTCATGGTTTGGATAATGTATCGAAGGGCCATGGTATCCATCACCGGGAAAAATGATTATACACGTAGGAAATATATCATGCGGATTATATTAAGTTCTAGACTTAGAGAGTGTAGGTAATAACTTGTTCATAATATATTCAGCTGCACGATACTGAGGCGGCGTCAATTTACAAAGATGCGCGAAAGTGGAGCCCTTGATATCCTTAAATTCGGTGCGTTTCGAACCAACATGCTAATATGATCAATAGTCAAAATCGTCTAAGAATATACCTTCCCGTGACGGAGTTGACATAGCGAGATGACTGAAAAGGCAGAGATAAAACAGTAGCACTTCACGTCATGGGACTCCATGTGAACTATATAGGTACGGATCTGTAGCCCACTTTCGAGAAACCGGAGTCAGTCGCATCAAAGTTTATGTGCCTGCATCTGGGTTTCTTCGAAGTGTGCCGCCGTGTTCTGCCCGTCGGCCCCTCCTCTCTCGCCGTGATTGGCCTCGGCACATATCGGAGCATGGCGCGGCCTGATTCGTACTCGTCGACGATAGCCTAGCGTGATTTTTGGGGAATCAGATCATCAGATAATTTCTGATAAGCAAATCTTCCTCGGAAACCATTCTTGTTCCGGCCTAGCTCCCTGAATATTTCCGCTATTTCAACGACGCTAACAAGCTAAGCATCGCTAAGAAGCCGCCAAGCCTCCTTTGGCGGAAGCTTAGCCTAGCTCGAGCAGATCAACTTACCCTTGCCTACAACCCACTACATAATCTGCTCACGGCTTTTCCTAAAGGACCCACGAGTTCTAGCTAAGATGGCCCGATAATGCGCCAGCTAAAGAGTGATGGCTAGAAATAATTGGATAGTGCCACATAAGCAATGACAACATTTTTCATGGCTAATCGGTGGTACTAGTAGCCACCTAAGAATGCCTTCGCGGCCTCAGTAACGCGGTCCGTGACATAGGTATCGGTATATATATGCCGCGTGGCTACTAGGTCCCCCCCCTCTCCTTCCGGTTCAGTGACATTTCTTTTATTATCATACCTGGTAAAGTCCTAATATGAAATTCCGCGGGATCGTTGGCCCAAGGGCGGGCAGTCAAGTCCCAATTGTTAAAGAGAACTCGGCAGCTCACAGCACGGGCACTGATGCTGAGGCCGGCGTCGTCAAGACTAGTGGCACGGCCGTGGTAGCCAAGCCTGAGTCGCCAAGCCCTCCAGACTGTGCATTGCTCAAAGAAAAGAATGGCGTTGGTGCGGGCCAGAATGCAGGAGAAACCAAGGAGCTGCAGTACGGTGTACAGCTCGCAGAGGCCACGCTCAAGGTGTGGACGAAGAACCACCTGATCACGGCCTACATCTTGTAAGAGTTGACACCGTGAATATAGTGATCATCACCACCTACACAAGAACAAAGCTGACCATAACACTACCCAGGATGTGGCTCGTCAATTTCGTCCAGGCCTTCACCTCGGGAACGTCGGCCACCTTCACCGTGTACGTGACGAGCGACTTCCAAGCCCACTCCCTAACCGCCACGACATCGATACTCGCCACGCTAATGGCCGGCCTGATCAAGTTGCCCTTCGCCAAGGTCCTGGACATCCTCGGACGGCCGCAGGGTTTCGTGCTGGCCTTCTCGAGCATGACGCTGGGCCTCATCATGATGGCCGCCTGCCAGAACGTCTACACGTACTGCGCCGCCCAGGTCTTCTATCAAATGGGTTATAACTGCATCGACTTCACCGTGTCCATCTTCATCGCCGACACCAGCCAGCTCAAGAACCGAGCCTTCATGGTCGCGTACGCCTCGTCACCCTGGCTCATCACCGTCTGGGCGTACGGCCCGGCCTCCGAGAGGATGCTGGACTCCTTCGGCTTCCGCTGGGGATTCGGCATCTGGGCCATCATCGTCCCCGTCGTCTGCAGTCCCCTCGCGGCGCTCTTCTGGTACAACGCCCGGAAGGCCGAGAAGATGGGTCTGATCCACGTCACCCCGCATGGTCGCGGGGTCGTCGAGAACATCATCTACTACGCCAAGGAGTTCGACGTGATCGGACTACTGACGCTGACGACGGGGTTGGCCCTCTTCCTGCTCGCCTTCTCACTATATCCCAACCAATCCGATACCTGGCGCAGCCCGCTCATTGTCTGTTTCCTCGTCATTGGGGGCTTGCTGGTTATCGCCTTCGGCGTCTGGGAGAAGTATCTAGCACCCGTGACATTTATTCCCTGGCACCTTCTAAGGAACCGCACGGTCGTTTTCACCTACACCATGGTGGCGTCGTTGTACATGGCGTGGTACCTCTGGGACAGCTACTTCTACTCGTTCAATGTCGTGGTCTTCAACCAGAGCGTCACAGATGCTACTTATATCGGCAACATCTATACCGTGGGCTCCTGTTTCTGGGCGCTGCTAGTCGGCGTCGTGATCCACTACTGGGGCCGTCTCCGCCCGCTGGCCAGTTACTTCGGCGTGCCCTTGACCATACTCGGCGTGGGCCTCATGATCCACTTCCGTCAGCCCGACGTCAATATCGGCTTCATAGTGATGTGCCAGATCTTCATCGCCTTCGGCGGCGGCACGCTCGTGATCTGCGAGCAGATGACGGTCATGGCCGTATCCGAGCACCAGAACATTCCCGCCGTGCTGGCAGTCGAGGGCCTGGTCGCCAGCGTGGGCGGCGCCGTCGGCCTGTCGATCGCATCGGCGATGTGGCAGGGCATCTTCCCAGCCAAGTTGGCCAAGAACCTGCCCGCGTCGGCGCAGTCCGACCTGGTCAGCATCTACGGCGACATCACGGTGCAGTCCTCCTACCCGCTCGGCTCCGAGACAAGGAACGCCATCAATAGGAGTTATGGCGAGACCCAGAAGCTCATGCTCATCGCGGCCACGTGCCTGTACTCCATTACCTGGGGCTCGACGTTCTTGTGGGAGAACATCAACGTTAAGGAGATTAAGCAGTTTGATGGCCTCATGTTCTAGTGCTATATATTATAAGCTTCACTAGAGGACTGAATCCTCAACTGGGAGATTCTCGCCCTGTGGTTGCGGGGGAATTTAAACATACAATAGAAATAACGAAGCGGAGTACGAGTTATGGTCCTCTGGTCCTGTCCGCTGCCATTCGGCTGGCAGGGTGGGGAAATTAATGAGGTAATATTTAAGTATTAGGGTGTTATTGATATTGTGTTCAAGAAGGAACAGAATGTTGAACGGCACTTACCTAATCGTGGCTGTTACCCCCTTGTGAATTGCTGCGTTGTGCGAACCTTCCGAGTCTTCTTAGTAAGACTCGAGTCGTCTTGAAATATTATAATGAACTGCTTTAAGTTGAAGATGCTTTCGATGCCCTGGCACATTGGTTGCAAGGGTGACGAATGTCCTTCCACTCTATTTGACTCTGCTCACCCTCGTCACTTTATTCTATAGCTCACTGGCCTAACAACTTGGAGTTCCTTTATGATGCTAATGATCTTTCTCCCCTCTTAGGACTCAGCTCAACTGAGAATTCTGAGAGTAGAATCCGAGGCAATAACATTGTAAACCCGCCGTTCAACCTAGTTACAACTAGCCGTATCATTATCCACGAGATTCCGCGAGTGTGTAGGTTGAGGTCGAGGAATTGCCGTCTATGCCACCTTGCCTACTCATGCTCCTTATTGAATATTGTGCGTCATATAGTTACTCGGAGACATGATGTTACTATCCAGAAGTCAGCCTTGATCTTGGTTAGTTCCCTCGGTTCACCATGAACTACGTCGCATCGAGAAGAGGTATGTAGAATCGGTAACCATTCACATACACAATACTACTGGATTAACTGGCATCTGTTGTGGGAAGTTGATGGGACCCAGCTAGGCCAATTGGAGGAAATGGCCTTTTCACGATCATGTGCATATGATTATTCCGTTTCGTGATTCAATTATGATCCAACGTGAACCTCGTCTTCTGGGGAAGATCATCCTGCAGATAACATACCAGTCTAAAGAATTCATTGATATGCATTACCTGTTATGTCTTTGTACTATCTTCGCCCTCCTCGCAGTCAGTCACCAGTGCCGCGACCCGCGATCTGGTCGTCGATGCCTTCTCCAAGGGGCGCCTCTGCACTCTGAGGTTCGGCGACGAAGACCTGACGCTTGACAAAGTGGGCGTAACTAGTGCGCTTTACCCCTATTCATTGCTTGCTCTCAGTGTACGCGATGAACGGACATGACCTTGTCACGTACGAGAGGCAAAGAACTAACTGACACGCATCATAGCATGACAAGAAGGTCCTCTACGGCACGGCTTCCAGCGCTTACCCGCCGGGGTCATCAGCTGCGCGCTCAATAGCTCCACAACCATCCAGCGCCACGACGTGAGATACGCGGGCGGCGACTGCGACCGGTGGGCAATCTACATGGTTGCGAGCCCGAAATCGCCCTATAAAGTCTATGGTAGCTTCTTCTGGTGCAGCATGGTCTAGGACTACACCTACTTTCCGAGCCACTCGGCCGTGCACGAGACAGCCTTCAGCCCGAACTCCGGGTTCCTGTACTTGCCGGACACGCCCGGCGACGCCCTCTGGACGCACGATGTCGACCCAGAGACCGGCGCGGTCGAGTTCGTGGCAAAGCTCCCGGCGTCACCCAACAGCACGCACCTGTGCCACGCGGTCGTGCACCCCGGCGGCCGGTACCTCTACGTGATGTACGAGGGCTCGAGCGAAGTGGCGTAGTACTCCATCCAGGAAGGCTTGGGGATCCCGTTCTTTGCCGGCCTGCGGTACCCGCTTCGCAGGCCGCACCAGGACCGGCGGACTTCTGGGCACACGAGGTTGCGCTCTCAGTCAGCGATTCGTATCTCTGGACGGGGAACCGTGCTTGCGGCATCGGTGGTAAGGGGTACATCTCGGTGCTCAGTCTAGGTGGTTCCGGCGCGATTATTGGTCAGAACTTTCCCCTAGAGACGACCAATGACGGACGGTGGGCGAAAAGGTAAATTCCTATTTGAAACTAGTCCCTCCTCTACCAGAAGTGGCTTCGAAGCTGGCAATAGGAGGAGGATGAGCTCGCCGTCGAGTTGAGCTTATTTGGATTATCGCAAAAGATCGGCCGCTCGAACGTTATTAGTTCAAGCGTTATATGATTGAATGTGTATTCCTACAGCATCAATTGTTGTTCACTGTTCCACCAAAGACATCTGGCGAGCTGGATGCGCCTACAATACACGGCTGCTTTCATTTTCATGTCACAAATTAGCATCTATATTCGGCTGTAAAAGAAATCCGTTCAGTTTTGCGAAACTTCGTGGATAGCCTCACCCTGCTTCTCAGCCTCCTAGTAGGCCCACCCAGCTTCTCTTACCAGCTACAGCAAGCTCGAGACATGTCATTAGGCGACTCATTCTAGTTCCCCTCTTCTTCGATTCCTTTCCTTCTATGGAGCCAATCTTCCCTGCCGCCAAGATAACGATACACGACTCTTGAGTCTCGGTCCCTACAGTCCTCAGCTTCGCTCGCGGCCGTATATACGCCTAGCCCACTTGCTCCTAAGGCATTCCGCGCGCCGACTCTGCGTGCCATATCCATAGCCAAACCGAAGTCTTTCTTCATCAGTTGAACACGAAAGCCACCAGTGTACCCGTCTGACGACGGGGCTTTGGGGCATACGCCCGGCACGGGGTTGAATACATCGCAGATTGTGTTCTGTGCCGTCCCGGCAGCAAAGACAGAGGCCAGGACGTCAGCATCGATGCCTGCACGCATCCCCATGTCCATCGCCTCGGAGCAGGCGATTGTGATAATGCCGGATAGGTAGTTGTTAGATAGTTTCGCGGCAAGACCTAGCGATGGTCCACCGCACGGGATGACCTTGTTGCCCATGGTCTGTAGCAGAGTGGTCAAGCGAGCGAGGTTCGCATCTGATGCGGAACTGCCAAGGAAGAAGGCTATGGTGGCATTTATGGCGCCGATGACGCCGCCACTAACGGGAGCATCGTAGAAGGAGGTCGTGAACGGGGAGAGTCGCTCTTTGACGTGTAGGTTGGTGGCTGTGTCGATTGTAGAGGAGTCGATCAAGAGCTTGTTAGGAAATGCCCGAGTGGAAGTGCGGGAAAGCGAAGCGATAATGCCAGTCTCCGGGTCGAGGTATACTGACTTGACATGGGCGCCTTCAGGGAGCATCGTTAGTATGACATCCTATCTTGCAGGTTAGCTGATGGATTGCTATCTTGAGTACGAGGGAGATAGTGTGTCATACGGAATTATCTGACACTTCTTTGGCATTGTGGCATTTAATGATTTTTACTGGGACTGAGACACAGAGCCCCTCGATGTCTTCCATAGCTTGGGCCATGACATCGTGAATGTAGAGACGCGAGTCAGGCATTAGTTTCCTTGCTAGGTTCGCAACCATGGGCTTACCCATAGCCCCAAGCCCAATGAACCCTATATCCCTAGGTAGAGTGTCGTTATTGTCAGAACACATCCTGTTATCGTTGCGCAATATATCGAACATAAAATACATCACTGTTCGACCTTCCATTACCACATCTAGATTCAGATGCCTCTCTGCATATGCTTGGCAGACTTACATACATACACACGGAAAACAACTTCGGTGTGTGCTAGATGCCGACTGTAACAGTTGGATGCGGGGGCAATGCAACTCAATAGATTAGCCTGTTTTCTGAATTTGGGATCCCGCTTCGAAGCATGGATGGGGTGCGTCTGGTAGCGTGGGGGAAACCTGTGATTTTCTCAAAGCATGCTTCAGTTCCGTTGGAGCAGGGTGGCGAACGGAGACTCGCCTTAAGTAACCCCTTATTCATTGCCTCTTATCGCACTGGACTTGAGGTGCAATTGCTATAACAGTTTGGCCCCCGGCTCAAGGAATGAAATCATGTCGTCGGACGAAGAGAAGAGAAAGCTCCAAGAAAAGTTCACTGCGCAGCTGGGCGAGAAGGCGTTTCATGCTGGTTGGGAGTCTCTGCTCTCACTTGACCCCGCCTTTTTCTCGGCCAGCTTATCCCTCGCCTCTGTCCCGCGGAAGAAGTCATACCTTTCCCGCAAGGACCAGTCTCTCATCTCTCTTGCCGTCGATAGTGCTTCCACGCACCTCTATGCTCCAGGGATACGTGCGCACGTCGCTGCGGCACTCGACGAAGGCGCCACCGTGCACGAAGTACTCGAAGTCATCGAGTTATCCAGTACTCTAGGCATCCATGCGTGCAACATAGGGGTACCACTCCTGGTTGAAGTCTTGAAGGAAGAGGGAGAAAAGTATGAGAAGGAGATAACGAAGCCCTACGATGAGAAAAGAGAGAAATTGAAGGTGGACTTTACGGAGAAGAGGGGGTATTGGCACCGGTTCTGGGAGGACTTCCTAAGGCTCGATCCAGAGTTCTTCGAGGCTTATCTGGAGTTTTCCAGCGTACCATGGGTCAAAGATGTGGACGGGACAGGGAAAGGAAAAGGGGTGCTTGAACCAAAGGTAAAGTGAAAATGGGCCATTAACTTGTGTTCACCAACCCGAGCCCGTGTATATTGGCTAACAGCACACTCCAACCAGATGAAAGAGCTTGTTTATTGTGCTTTCGACTGCGCTGCTACGCATCTCTATGTGCCCGGTCTAAAGTTGCATATGAAGAACGCTCTGGGATATGGTGCCACGCCACAGGAGATACTGGAGGTGCTTGAGATCGCTACGCTGCTGAGCCTGCATACAGCCCATGTGGCAGCACCCATTATAGAGGAGCTAGCCTCTTCCCGTGCTTCAATTTTATAGACTTCTACCAATGAACTCCAGGTTTCAATCGGTGGAAGGTGCCGACATTGTGTTGGAATAGGGGTCACAATAGGGGTAAGGCGACCCACACCTTCTGTGTCTATGTAGTTGTGTAGTCCCAAACCCCAAGACTGGCGAATTGGTATGAAATTGTACAGCTATTCAACGGATATTTGACATATTGTAATGACCATATTGAATTTCTATACTCACGCTGTTACGGATGCTTCGAATTTCCCAGACCTGAAATACAAAGCCGCACACTACTCACGGTTCTGTTGGGCTTTGCAATTATCAGATGTTGAAATATGGGCTGAAACATGTGAGTGTGATTTTTATTACTTGTTCGTATTCCTTCTTTGCTTAGATCTGGTACTTGAAACTGGCGGACCGATCGGTGTACTCCTGACTCGTTAGCACCAGTCCATTGGCTTGGGCTTCCGCCTTGGCTTGCTCGCGTCGCTTGTAGATCCACCTCACAACCCACCATCCGAACCATGCGAAGACAAGACAGCCGAGTGACCATGCATGTCCTAGAGTAAAAGACGGTGCGGCGTTGGACTGGTAGATCTGTCCAGACACGACACCACCAATATTGGTCAAACTCAGCAAGATACCGAGGCTAGCAGCTCGCTTCCCATCTGGTGCACAGTTACCGGATAGCCAGGTTCTACGACGGGATATTAATAGAGAATTCAAGAATGCAGCTTTCTTCTCCCTTCCGGCTCCAGATCAGGCGCCTCCTGTGAACACTTACATATTACCCCCAGTGCAAAGAAAACAGGCCGTGGCAACCAGGTACGTAGCGAAGTACTCTACCGCCGGCGGAACGTCGCAGAGAAGGATGGCGTAGCCGGCTACACCGAAAGGTGCACATAGAATTAGCGGAAGAAAACGCTTCCCATATCTGTCGGATAAGACAGCGCCGACAGCGTATACGATAGCGCCCCAGAGGTTGACGGGGATGACCAAGTACTGTGCCTGTACCGTGGAATAATGGAACCCCTCTTTAATGATTATGGGCAGAAACGTCCCAAAGCCTTTGCCGCATATGTTAGTGGACTCATTTCTTCCAGAAAGGGCACCGGAGGCCAACCGTAAAGAATGGTGACGACGGCTATCTGGATAACACCATGCACCCAGCTCTTCACATCCTTCGCGGCTTGCTTTATATCCTGTTTTCCATAGTGACCAGAGCCGCCGCTGTAAGCCTCCATCTCCTCTGCACGTCGTCTCATAAGCGCTTTGTCTTCAGGAGTTAAAAAGTATGCCGTCTCATAGCTTTTGGGCACGAGAAGTACGCAACACGCCGCCCAAATAACGGTGATGATACCTTCGATTATGTAAAGCCTAAGACTATCAGCTATGCTCTGTTAACGCATAGTAGTGACGTAGGAACGCACCACCGCCACCCAGACAAATTTGCCGCTCCGTCCATACTCAGCATAGCCCATGCTAAAAGCCCACCAAAGGCTCCAGAGAGCGCCGACGCGACTAGGAGACTGTTGGCTGACCGAGGACATATCCTCTGTACAATTCAAACGCGGACTTACTGAAAAGGAAAGCAATGCGAACCGCTAGTTCCTCACGCTTATACCAATTGCATAGAAACAAGGTCATTGATGGGAAGAGGCAGCCTTCGAAAAATCCCAACAAAATGCGGGTTACTACAAGGGGTCCGAAAGACTCGACGAAACCAGTGCATAGGCAGACGATACCCCAGCAGAAGGTGATGGTGGGAATGACCCGGTTAAATTGGAGGCGTTTGACGAGTAGGGATGTAGGGAATTCCGCGAGTATGTAGAAGATATAGAAGACCGAGATAGCTGTCTATATGTATAACAGTCAGTAGAATGAGACGCACACACGCCCAGGAAGGTTGGTGGTACGTACGTTCAACTGGGACCCCTCCAAGCGTATCTCAGTCGTCATCCCCTGCGTCGCGGCAAAGCCGATATTTCCTCGATCTAAGTAGCTGATAAGCATGAGTAACATCATAACCGGCGCGATGAAGCAATCAAGTTTTCGAACTAGGGCTTTTTCCTGCTTCCGCAGCTCGGTTGACGCCGTCTGGTCATCTTGCACCGACTCGAAAAATTCGGTGTGCTTCTTTTCATCCGAACTAGGGGAAGACATATTCCGTAGCCAGGGTTCGCGGGTTTGGGTTGCGGCCAGAGAGACCCCAACGAGATGATATAAAAATTGCCAGAGTAATAGAAATTGTTGTAGGCTTCTTGCCCACTAAACGGTAAAACTTATGAAATGGGGTTGTACAGACGTAAAACGAGGCTTTTAACCACCGCATCTTGAGAACTGACGTCTACTTGCCCCCCTGTCGATGCTGACAACAGGTTCAAGGGGGCGCTGTCAGATAACGTGGGGTACAGGCCGAGAGGCCGAGTTTCGAACTCAAAGTTCCTTACTCCGATGCTACCTCCGTGGGCGAGGTAGGATTTTGTATAATACAAGTTGATAGAGCCAATAGCGTGGAGATCCACCTCGTACCGGCTAAAGGCCCCTTTTAGGACTTCACTGATATGAGGGGAAGTGAAACAGTTTACTTTTCGTCGGCATCCCACTACCTAATATCTTGCACATATCTCAAGATAGCGATCTTCAATATTTCCTACCGCTGGCCTCACCCTCCTAAGGAGAGCCAACGAAGAAACTTCAAAATACGTTTCTCCGGTTAAAATGGGTACCGATCCAAAGTTAAAGGAGTTACACAAGCATCTCTTCGATGAGGGGCTGAAAATGCGCCGCAGTGTCGTCGGTGACGCCTACGTCGACCGCGCCCTGGCCAACGGCTCAACCGAGTTTTCAAAGCCGGGTCAAGAACTAGTCACAGAATGGTGTTGGGGCTATGCGTGGACGCGGCCGGGTCTCGACAAGAAACAGCGCAGCCTCCTCAACATCGGCATGCTCATGGCCCTGAACCGCGCGCCCGAGCTCGCCGTGCACATCCGAGGGGCCCGGAACAACGGGCTTTCGGAGCTAGAGATCAGGGAGGCCATCCTACACTGCACAACGTATTGCGGGGTTCCGGCCGGCGTCGACGCCATGAAAACGGCCGAGAAGGTGCTCGACGAGATGGCTGAGAGGGGCGAGATGGCTAGGGAACTTGGCGACAAGACGACAGAGTAGTTCCCTGGTGGCTCCTCTAGCGAGACGGGTTCTGCATCAATGATCGAGTCATAGAATAGAGATTGTAAGGATCCCTTCACGATAAATATGTGCATCCCGGAAAAGTATGGTTGCCTGTCTACAAGGTAGCGACCGGACGGCCATTGCTAGAGCAGCTAGCCAGTCTTCAACAGTGACTTCTATAGGTATCTACGGGTAGTTAAGTACGGTCACGAACTATATTTGACGAGAGTGGTTTAAAAGGGAAGTAAGAATATATATGACATATTGTGTACAATTGTGAAAATATTGTATTCATTAAATCCTCCGACCGCCCTAACTCCCATCTGAAAGAGCCATGTCAATCACGAGTTTCCCTCCCCGGCCCTTGTGATACTCAGCTACCAAGTCGTTGAGTCGTGACAGCGGAAATGTGCGTATGACTGCTCTCACGTTATTCTGAGCAGCAAACTGCAACGTCTCTCTCAGCAGCTTGTTGCTGCCCACGAGACTGCCGATGATGGAGATGTCGCGGAATACGACGTCCCGGGCTGATACGTGGAATCCCCGTTCAGGGAAGGATACGACGATGCATTTCCCGTGGTTTCGGAGAAGAGACACGCCGTAGTCGAAGGCGTCCTGGCTCTCCGGTAATATGATGACAGCATCCAGACCCATATCGCCTCTGTCCTGTTTCCCGTCCTCCCGGCCAAGCCGAGCGACAACCTCAGTGGCGTCTACGTTTCTTGCATCTATTACCCTCGCGCCGCTGGCAACCTCTCCTGCGAGCCGCAGCGGCGCATCCGCATTGTCCACGCCCCAAACCTCGAGTCCCATCTGGACGGCGAACTGGAGGCCCAAGTGACCTAGACCGCCGCCGCACCCCATGATGCCGACGCGCTGTCCAGGCTTCAGCCGACAACGCTTCAGAGCAGCGTAGACCGTGACGCCGGCACACATGAGCACGGCCGTGTCGACGGCTGACAAATTCTCCGGAATGGGCGCGACTTGGCGACTGTCAACGGCTGCGTACTCCCTGAACCCGCCAGGGGCGTCGATCCCGTTGTTCTGTGACCGCGGGCAATAAACAGAGTACCCGGGTGGATCGGCATCAGCATCTTCGGCGGTAGGACTTGACGCGCACTCGAAGCAAGTGCCGCAAGGGTGAAACGCACGGCCCGGTACCCCCACCCTGTCGCCTACCTGGAATGGAGAGGTAGAAATTTCCGGTAAAGCCACGACGGTACCTGCGAACTCATGGCAGCCGATATGTGGGAACGACGGCGGATTAGGGCGCATCTGCCCGGCGGCGAGGACAGCATCAGTATGACAGTACGAGGCGGCGTCTACTTTGATGAGCATGTCATGTGGGTCGGTGACGGTAGGGAGAGGGACTGAGCGAAGTACATAGGGCTTGTTAAATGCTTCGAGGAATTGGGCCTTCATTAAGGGTGGTAGCTTAGGGTCGCTGCTGCTCGCCATGATTCTTCGCTTCTGTTGTCGTTCCCTGAATACTGTAATTGCTAGATAAAGATAGCGAGCATGACTACTAACGGCTCATTCCAAGTGTTCGATGCGTCCACCTAATAGAAGTATCCATAATCATATCTACAGAAATGCTCTCATAGAAGTTGCACTGCGTGCCATTTTCTTCTGTACGAGCGGGGTGCGTCTAATATAGATGACAATTCCATAACTACCGACGACTTATCATCCTCCATCCCCCTCTTCCATCTCGTCCGCCCCGTCTTTCTACTCCACCCCAGTGCCAGGTACAGGGTCAACGTCACATTACATGCATAGTGCTCGGATTACCATAAGAGGTTGTACGGGACAGGCGTAGGGAATAGTCTCAATACAGAACGCTATGCAAGATTTCTGCCGGCGTGATAACTCGCCTATACCACTTTAGGAGATTGCATATATGCCAATATCCCTTTTGCGAGATTATAAGCCTATTGTCGCGTATTCGTAAACATTCCACTGCAGCTCATAGGCTAACGTAGGCACGTTTACAACCATACTTAAAGCCGTGATCGAGCACCACGAAGCATTCACAGTGCTTCATTTGAATGCAAGCCGAAGAAAAAAAAAATGTCGGCCACGATGGAAGCTGTAGCAAACACTAAGCCACCTGTCTTCGTGACCGTCTCTGCCTTGGATGCAGGCCATCTTACACTTCCCGAGCATCTTTTCATCACAGATGCTGACCCCGAGAAATGCAATACTGTGCCATCCTTGTCTTTCTTGATCCAGCACCCATCGCCGTCCCCTTCACGTCCTAGTAGTAATGTAACGAACCTCGTCTTCGATTTGGGGATTAAGCGCGACCTGGATCGGTATACACCCGCACAGCAGGAGCACACTGCCCAGAGACAACCCGTCATCACCGAACCCGACTGTGCAGCCAGTCTCCGGTACGGTGCTGCTAAGGAAGAGGGGGTTACGGGCGAAGAAGTCCTCCTCGACCCGGGCAAGGACGTCGACATTGCCGTCATAAGCCACGTACACTGGGACCACGTCGGCACGCCGTCGGACTTCTCCGGCGCCACGTTTGCCGTGGGCTCCGGGACGCTAGACCTGTTGAAGAACGGTGCGGGGCATCTATACCCGGCCGAGCTGTTCAACGACGACGAACTCCCGGCGGATCGGACGGTCGAATTCCCGCCCGTCCCCGGTAGCAGCGAATATGCTGAGGCGGCTTCGGATATCCCGAAGAACACGGCCGCGGCCCCGGATACGCAGGCCAGGCTCCCGCGGTCAGCAGACCGGTGGTCCTGGCAGCCTCTAGGCGGATTTCCCCACGCGATCGACTTCTTCGGCGACGGCAGCGTTTACGTCGTCGACAGCCCTGGTCACTTATACGGTCACGTGAACCTGCTCGCGCGTATCGGCGACCGCAAGTACGTTTACTTGGGCGGGGACTGTTGTCACGACACTAGGATTCTGTCGGGCGAGACGGGGATCGCGATGTACGGGGACGGCAAGGGAGGACTGAGGAGTGTGCACGTGGATACAAATGCGGCGAGGAGAACATTGGACCGGATCAAGTCGTTCGTGACGGAGAAGAACGAGGTGGAGGTGGAAGTGGTGCTGGCCCATGATGCGGGTTGGAGGGCTGGGAACCGCCATCGATTCTGGCCCGGGAAGCTATGAGGACGAATAGCTATATCCTAAATACATTTTCTAGCTCTTCACGGAACATTGCATTTTAAGGTCCTTTTCGTGTGAGTTGCTATATAGCTATCCGGTGACTTTTCTCTTTTCATTCTACTTACTAATACGTCGCTTGGATATTTTCTGCATATCAGTAGACATAGATAATCACCTAGGCAGTCCAATACGTAAACTTGGTCAGAATGCTGTTTTATCCTGGGGATTACAGAACCACTCAGGTCTGAGCCTAAATGCGGGGGGGTGGCAGTTCGCCGTACCGGCACTGGCAGGCTCCACTTTCCTAAAGCGGTAATCCCGAATACAGCAACGCCTGGAGGGCAGGTGGGGGTGCAATGTCCCACACATTCAATACATGGGCAGTATGGGCGGTATTCGGTATGCACGTATACTGATACTCCTTATGACCGTATTCTCTCCCCCAAGGTCTCTTATACCCCATATCGCTCATTATCTCCTCTACGGTATCTTAAGGTCGCCATACTTACGGAATGGTGGGAGAAGTGTTATAGCAACTAGCGTAATATAACAAACATGCCTGCCTCGCCTACGGATACAGTAGCCTTCATCGGTATCCAGTAACCGTTTATCTCAAGTAAAAGTATGTCTCGACTGACGATGGTCTACAGGCCTCGGGGTCATGGGCTATCCCATGGCCAAGAACCTCCGCACTGGTTTGGGCCCTGAGAAGACTCTACTCATCTGCGACGTAAATACAGAAGCGTTGAGCAGCTTCCAAAAGGAAATGGATGGTAAGGGCCCTATAGGTACAGTCGAAAATGCTTTCGTGGCGGTTAAGGCAGCAGTAAGACAGCCCCTGATAAAATATTCACGGCACGGTTCAGGAAACTTATGACTTTTCGTCTCAGAATACTGTCATCACTATGCTCCCCGGCTCCGATGCCGTGAAGGCCGTCTATCTTGACCCACAGACAGGTATCCTGGCCGGCGCTGCAGCAGCAGTAGATGAACGTGAGACCGGCTCGCAGCCGGAGCCAAAGCTCATCATGGAATGCGGGACGATCGAAACAGACACGATTCTCTCCGTCGCAAAGGCGGCCGAAGATGTCAGCGCCACGAAGCTCCATAACACTCTGACCTTTGTCGATGCCCCTGTCTCCGGCGGCCCCATGGGCGCCCAAGCCGGTACGCTCACCTTCATGGTTGGCTGTCAGCCGGCGGTGTCTCCACAGATCTTCCCAGTGGTGAAGTCTTACCTTCAGCACATGGGAAACCCAGACGGGATCTTTCTGTGTGGTGCCGTCGGGGCCGGCACGGCCTTCAAGATTATCAACAACTACCTGAGCGCCATCACCTCGCTTGCTGCCTCCGAGGCACTCAACATCGGCGTGAAAGCCGGCCTGGATCCTAAGCTCCTGACGGACGTCATCAACCAGAGTGGTGGGCAATGTTGGGTCACGAGTAAGAGCAATCCTGTGCCGGGCGTCCAGGAGAACGTGCCTAGCAGTCGGGGATACGAAGGCGGCTTTAGGATTGAGTTGTGTGCCAAGGTGCTCGGGATGGGAAGCAGGTTGGCGGAAGCGGTGGGCGCAAGGACTGTGCTCGACAAGCCGACATTGCAAGCGTTCAGAGAGGCCGTTGCGGATGAGAGGTACCAGGGTAAGGATGCAAGAGTGGTGTATAAGTGGTTAAACGAGAGCGAAAGAGGGGAATAATTTGGTCTATTTTGGCCCCTGGCAGCGATTTGGACCGTTGGAGTTAATCGAACGCAAACAAGACACGGGGTAGATACAACGAAGAATTTGAGAGCCCCTGAAGCCGGAATGGTGCCAGCAATTGGAGCATAGAGGAATAGAGCGAGACCAGTGGTGAGAACATAAATTCATAAATTCAAAGTGATATTACCGCGACCCTAGGCCACCCAATCGCTTCATTCTCTCGGTACAGGTACTTTACGAAGAAGTAGTAAACTGCATCACACACCATGGAGGTTTTGGAAATGGCTAGACTACTATGTAGTTACGCAGCAGCAGCCACGACACGTCGTCAGCACCGCCACAGATTAGAAGTTAACCCCCACCATTAAATCAATTTGAACCCCCCTGCCCTCCCTGCTGCCCCTCCTTCCAATATTGACATCGTCCAGTTTTGATTCCACGACGAATACCCAGCATTAATCAGCATTACAATTTCGCCCTCCATATTCCCCACGCTCAGCTCTTTTATTTCCCTCGCGAAACTAAAAATCCGCATCCCCCAGCCCAGCACAGCACCTCCCAACCGTAAAGTCAAAACTCACAGCCACGACCGCAATGCCCCGAGCAGAACTCCGCGCGACCTATGCCTCGCCGCACAACGCGCCCCTAAGCCTCGCGACGCCGCTCGACCTGCCCGCCTCCTCCTCCTCCTCTACTTCCCCTCCGCCCGCAGAGAAGGCGGAGTACCTCCGCGGTCTCCGCGCCGCGACGGCCGCGCTGCAGGAGCGCATCAACGGCGAGCTGACGGCGCGGATGGAGGAGGACAAGGCGCGGGAAGCCTCCGCTGCTGGTGGCGGTGGTGGGGTCGCGGCGGTGGCGGGGACAGACAAGGGTAATGGGGGGAAGGCCGGTGGTGGTGGTGCGAAGAAGGCTGCTAAGGACGTCGATGAGGACGCCGAGGAGGAGAATTACGGGGAGGAGGTCGTGGAGGACGATTGATTGATGATGCGTCAGATTTCGGCGACGGCGATGGCAACTCGAGTGGACCATACGGGCAGAGGCGCGAATTGCTCTCGAGGGCCCGATTTGTTGCCGTTGATCTGGCTAGCGATATGCGAAAGGAGGGCATTTTTCAGGCGACCGTAACGGGCGGGGGCGACTAGACTAATGCGAGCCCGTGGCTGTCAAGACGACATATGCGGGCCGAGCACCTACTATAATCACCGGGATGATCAAGCCGGCCTGACCTCGCTTGGGATCTCTCGAGGCGAAAACAGACGAACAAACTCAAGGGTATTTGTCAATTTCGAAACGACCCCTAACTCACTCTGCCCTGGATGCGATGCGATGCTATGCTATGCTATGCTATGCTGTGGTATGCTGTGGTATGCTGTGGTATGCTGTGGTATGCGGCACGTATGCGCGCGGGCGAATAGAGTTAACAAACAGCCTCCTCGGTCTCGTCTCCGTTTGCTGAATAAAAACAACCTCCATCAAGATCCAAGCACAATGGAGCAGCGGATCAAGAACACTCGAGAATGCCCCATTGTGTTGGGGACGCAAGAATGGTGCTTAAAACAGCTAGGCCAGCGCGCCCTGCCGGCCCCAAGCCCCAGCAATACCCCCGTAAGTCCCGCTCGCGCCCCTGCCTCGGGCTTGACAGCCGTAATGCACGACGCTATTATCGGGACGGACGGCAATGACGCTATTGCCGAGCCGCTTATGGCACACGCCGCAGATCCTCTCCTCGCTGATGACGACCCTCCGGTTCCTGCCGCCCTGACCCCCGGGCACCCCGTCGCCGAGCAGCAGCAGGGCCTGCGTGTTGACGAGCTGGGTCCTGCGTAGGCCCTCGACGACGCGCGACTCGGTCACGGCCGAATTGGCGGCGCGGATGCGTCCGCGGAAGTACGATGTCAGGTCTGCCACAGGCAGGTCATCGGGGATCAGGGACAGCGTGGACGCGGCGGGGAGCCGGGAGCCGTGGCGCGAGAGCAGCGAGAGCGCCGGCTCCAGGTTCGGCCTGTGCGGCGACGGCGGCGTGAGGTACAGCGAGAGAAGCGTGTGATAGATAGACGGCGTGGCGTCAGGGTCGCCCTGGCCTGTACCGGCGGTTTCCGGGATTCGTGGGAGTGATGGTGCGGATGAGGTTGTGTCGCCTGATTGGTAGACGCGGTTGCAATAGCTGCGATTATGTTAGTGTGTCGTGAATGACCGACGAGCTCGCAGAGGGAATCCGCGCATGATATAGGAAATGGAAATGAGGCTAAAGAGGTACAATAGGTAAGAAAATACTCACTCCTCAGCCTTGGCGTAATCCTGAATCTTGAACACGTAAATCTCGAGCGCCTGCTTGTGTTGGCCCATATTGCTGTACACAACAGCCAACGCCTCGTAGAAAGCAGGATCTAGATGTCATTTCAGTCAGTTAAGCGAGACGGGCCCTATCCTGAACTTGGAGAAGGAAAAGGGGAAGAAAGGTCAGAAGCAGCACAGAACATACCGTCACGAGGAATCAACCCGTAAGCCTTTCCAAGACTGTACTGCTTGCTCTTCCTCAAGAACCTGACCAACTTGCCCATCCTCTCGTTCCAAACGGGGCTACCCCGGCCCCTCTCACTCTCCCCCCCATCCGTCTTCTCGTCGTCCCCGCCGGCGGCGTCCGCGGTCCCCTTCAGCGCGCCAATGAGTAGCTCCGCGAACAGGTCGTGGAAGTCGGGCGTGGCGTCCTCCCACTCGTCGATGACGTGGTCGAGGTAGCGGATTTTAAGGTCGCCGTCGATCTCGCCCAGGTACTCCAGCACCCTGTCGCGGGGCAGCGTCTCGGCGTTCTCCGTGTCAGCAACAAACACCTGCATCCCCAGGTCCGGGTCGCGGCGCAGCACCCAGCGCGCGAACTCGAGCACCAGGTCGATGAGGTCAGGCGGCAGTGACTGGAGGTACGCGACGGTGCGACGGGGCCCGCGGAGCTGATCGGGAATCTTTGCGGGGTCGACTAGGATGCCTTGTGTTTTCTTCGACCTCTCACCTTTCGTGATGTCGGCGGCATCCTCGTCGTTCTCCGTCGGCTCCTCGATCTCCCCGCCGTCGCCGTTCTTCTGCCTCTCCGCGGGCTCCGCACCATCCGCGTTCGCAGTCTCATCCGTAGCTTCCCCAAACCGCCTCAGCAACTCTAAGGCCTCACGGTGCAACCCCTTCCCGTGGAAAAAGTCGACGAGCTCATTGTACCTGTTCTTCTCGAGCAACTTCTCCTTAACGACATCGGGATCGCAGAAGTTTGCGATGCGTAGTAGCGAGCCCACCAGGCTTGGTTGGCTAAACATGTAACCTCTGAAGAGGGTTGTGTCGACGAGTGTGAAGGTGTCTCTGAGCTGCTTTTCGAGTTGCTCGTCCGACTCGGATTGTGAGTTCTCAAGCAGATCTTCTATATGGTTTTGGATGTCGTCCGTTGTGGTCGAAGATTGCGTCGCGTCCAAGGTTTGCTGTTTCCGCGGTTTTAGTTTTCCAGTTGATGGGTCGATTACTCGTTGGAGACGGGCGCGCGTCCCGGCTAGGTAGCTATTGAGTTCCCTGACGGCCTTCACAAGATCATCGCCCTCTAGTACCCTGTTATCTTTCGCTTTTTTCCTGGCCTCGACCTTGGGCTTGACGCTTACTGCGTCGTCGTTGTCTGTGCTTCCCTTCTTGGACGATGCGATAGACGCTGCGTCTGAATCGGTCTTCCTGTGCCCCATCCAATACCTCACAAACCCACCTGCCTTTGCCGGTGACGCGGCCTCAGGGGTAGTAGCCCTAGCGCCCGCAGCCTTTGCCGCCCTTTCGCCATTCGCACCCGTCTTCGGCTCCTCCTCTTCGTGTTCCTCTTCGCCTTCCAGTGAGTCCTCTACGACAGGCTCTGCCGACAACTCGCCCGCAATTATCGGCGGGTATAGCCTCAGAACCCTCTCAGGCGGAGCGTGAACCTCGTCCTCGTTGAACAGATCCAAGCTCACGCGGAACTTACGCTGTCTAAATAGTGCCTCAGCCTTGCGCATCTTGACCTCGCGCAGAGTGCCGGTCTTGTCTTTCAGCAGCGCGTCCTCAAGCATGTTCAGCACGCTGATAGCCTCGTCGAACTTGCTCTGGTCCACCAATTCCTGGACTTGCGTGTCGTAATCGGTGGCGTCCATCTTCCACACGGCGCGCTCGCTGCTGACATGGAATCCCTTGGCGGCGTGGGCCAGGCTTACGGTGGGTGGAGGGAAGTGCATGTTGGCGGCACCGGGGAGCTCCATAACCTGCAGCAGGCTGAGGGTGTCGGGGTTCCGGACCTCGAGGGAGCCCTTGGCCGGATTCTGCAGCGCGAGGATGTAGGGATAGCTATACCCGATGGTCTCGGGTGCCGCCTGCCACGGGATTTGACGCTTCTCGAGTGGCCTCCCATTGGCGTTGACGTCTATGAACAAAGTATTGATATCGCGGGCCAACAGCATCTGGCCATCCGTCAGGCGGGCGGCGAGCGGCTTAGGCACGTAGCCGCCTAGACCCATGTAACCCATGCTTGCGGCGCCGAACCTGCTTCCTTGGCCGGCCACCGCAGAACCCGTTCCGGTGATCTCGGTAGTCTCTGCGGTCGTGACATCCACCAACACGTAACCCGCGTTCAGACCGCACACGAGCTTAGTGGCATTGGCCCAGGTGACGGTGCGGATAGCTTCGGGGAGCAGAATCTCGGTCACATCGTCATGCAACTCACTCTCATGCCAGCTCCATAGCAAGAGTCTACGCTTGACAGCAACAGCCAGCCGACTGATGATCTCCGGAATTCCCGTGGCCGCATCCTTCACGATGTTGCTCGTCACCGCAAAGCAAGTAGCATTCTTGGTGCGAGCGAGGGTCTCGGTCAGCTGGTAGGTCTGAAGATCGTGGAATGAGACGTGGCTGTTGGACAGGGAAATGAGGGTGTTCGCCTCCTTGATGATGGCAAGCTGCTCGATGGCGCGTGTGGAGAACTTCTCGACTTCGCGCAGAAGATCAGAGGCTTTCGGCTTGCCTCCGGATTTAGAGTCGATTCTCCTTGACCGGTCGGACGGGCTCCCGGCTGGGTCTGCACCATTGGCCGGTGGTGATGGGGATTGTGGCTGACTCGAAGGTAGTTCGTTTAGGCGATAGATGCGTAGGGAGCCCGAGTTAAGACCGACCAGGACTCGATCGCCTATCAACCAAGAGAGAGAGCGGAATTAGCCGGCTAAGCTGGGTCTTCGCCTTACGTGACACGCATGGACAGAAGAATGCATACCATAGGCAAGGATGGTCTCGATCTTGGACTTGTCGCGCTGCTTGAGCTCGATGATGGGCCGAGCAGTGAAGGCGGAGAGCATCGTGTCGTGGGCGCGCCGAGTGGTGGAAGATAAGACAGACGGAGATAGAAAGGTCGGGTTAGGAAGGTTAGGCGGTAGGCGGTAGGCGGTGGGCGGTGGGCGGTTGGCAGCTGCTCCGAGCTGCTACAAATAACTGTCCGTCATTGACCTTCTCCTATATAGCGAATTGCGCGTCCCCGCATTAGTAGGGGTTATTGGGCCGATATGGGCACAAGTCGGAGTATAGGCGCGGGTTGTCGTTTGGTATATGTGAAGGTCTGGGAAAGATGTCATAGGTCCCTGCCATTTCCTAGTCCGCTTGGTGTGGCTTGGCATGCCACGCAGCCGGGGGGGGGGGGTAGCTACTTTCGTACTAACGTCGTTGACCACATCAGCACCCTCAGGCTTCACCAGAGTTTAACTAGTCCAGGGGTCGGAAACAATGTCACGCGGGATATGCATATATACGCATACCAAGCGGCCATCGGACAAGCTGGATGGTGTTTGGCTAGAGCTCAAAAGATGAATTGTCCTCATTAAAATAGTATAAGACGCTGAATACACTAAAATGCTCTAGGAGAAACAGTCCGCCCGCCCGCTCCAGTACTCCGTAAAGGGACGAAACGAAGGGTCTCATATACAAATTAAAACCCTATCGTCAATGCACGCACCGAACATTTCAAACGCCTCTATCTAAGTAACAGCCAACCCCTCCTTCTCTAGCCCTCGGGACTCGTATTCCCTTTCTATTCTCTTGCCATTCGAACTTCTCCTGGACTTACATCCCGAGTATCCGCATAGCCCCGTACCCCAACGTGACAACGACGCCCAGCGTGAGCACGCTCGCGGGTACGCCCCTGGAGATGAAATGCTTGACGTTCAGATACCTCTGCCCGGTCGCGTCCTCCTTCATGATGGCCGTCATGTTGGGGAACCCGCTGGTCGGCAGGGCCATGGCGGCGCTGCACATGAGCGTGGCCGCCATGACCAGCAGGTTCGGGTGCGGCTCGTCCATGGCCTTGCCTATGTCGCTTACGAGCGGGAGGATGATCAGGGCCGCGACCGTGTGGCTGATGAACGTCGCCACGACTAGGGTTAGAGACGAGAAGATGAGCAGAACACCATAGAGCTCCACGTCCTGCACTTCCCGCGAGATGGTCTCGGCGAGGGTGTGCAGGAGACCGCTCGACTTGACCGCCTTACCCAGCGATAGCCCACCAGCGGCCAGGATGATAATCGTCCAGGGGAAGTTGTTGAAGTCTTCCTTTGTCAAGATCCCAATCCCAAAGAACACGACAATCGGGATGATGGCAATGACGCCCATGTCACCGAACGTGCCCTCGAGCTGGTGCGATGCGCACCAGAGGCCGATGGTCGCCAGACAGACCAGGGAGACGAACCACTGTAGGGCGGTGAAGCGCTCCCTCACAGGGCGGATGGGGACGATATTGGCGCCCTTGCCGGGTTGGAACGTCATGAGCAAAAGGACCCAGATCAGCAGGATCGAGACGATACCGACGGGGATTACGACGAAAAACCACTGGCCCCAGGTGGGCGCAGGCTCCATTATGCCAATGGCCACAACGTTTTGAGGTGATGCGATGGGCGAGAGCATACCGCCGATGTTGGATGCGAGTGCGATGCCCATGATGACCGCCTTAGACATATTCGAGCCCAACGGGAGGTTGCGCAGCATAGGCTGTTCCGGATTAGCTGTGAACGCCTGGGGAGAATGGAAGACAACACGGGATGTTTTACCTCGATAATGGAGAAGCACAGAACAGGGGCAGCTACGTTGCTGACGAGCATACTGGCAAATGCAGCCACAAACATATTGGCCACCAGCACTGTCCTTGGCCGCGTACCAGCCTTACTAAGGACAAAGGTTGCGATCCTCTTATCAATTTTGCATTTCGATAGTGCTGCGGCAATTGTAAAGCCACCCAGGAGAAGCATGATGACGGGCGTCCACATGGCTGCAAACACGTAGACAGTCGCTTTCCTCGCGTCTAGCCTCTCATGCGGCGGATCATCGGACTTCACGATGTTGAGAATAACGGCGAGGAATGGTATCAACAGAGAGGTGACGAATAATGGGATGGTCTATCAGGGTCCCGTCAGTAGAGGTGTATAATACTGCCACAGCATAATAAACTCACCTCGGTGGCCCACAGCAAGCTAACAAATACCAGCATGGCCAGGCAGGCCTGTTGCTCCGGCTTTGCCATGATGGGAGTCAGGAGGAGGATAAAGAAGATGGCAATGATGGCTAGGAGAGTAAAGGTGGTCGTGCTGAAGAGCCAAATCGGGTAGGTGATGTGACCAATTGGAGTGTCAATCTCCTTGGTCGACACGACTATGGGTTCGTCGCCTTGTAACCTCACCTTGACACCGTCGTTTGGACCCAAGAGTCCTCCGCCGAGGCTAGCAGCCTCGGCACGGCGTTCGAGACCTATGAGATCTCTCCAGACGGTATTGCGTTCCCAGACGACGTGTTCCCTCAGATGTGACCGGAGGTCCTTCTTGGCGAGGGCTTCGTCGCCCTGCGTGACTATGTCCGTGTATGCCCTTTCCATCTTCGCAATATACCCCTCGATTTGCCTGACGGTCTCGGGTAGGAAGGGGTAAGAGGTCTCGACTGTATTCTCCATGTACTTGGGCCGCAGCTCCCTATCGAGGATCTTGTCGAACTTCTTGAGTACTTTACTGAACCCCGTCTTGTTCAGCTGCGTGTATGACTTTAGTTCGCACAGCTGCACATAGACGGCAATAATGCGCTTCTTCAACATAATGCTAGAAGAGAACAGGTGGGCCGTCTCGGCGAAGTCATCGTAGCCCGTGCTATTCCTCCGCATCGACCTTGTAAAATCAGTGGACAGCATGGATGTCGTCATGTCAATGGAGGCGTGCATGGCATTCGGAACTGTACGACGTCTCCCGGTGGTGTTTACGCTGGCCCGTCTCTTCTTATTCAAGGCAGCGGTCTCATCTTCTTCGTCGTCATCATCGTAGTCGTCGTCGCTATCTTCGATACCATCTTCGGTCGATCGCGCACTGCGAGGGCTTCTAGGACGTGCTGTGTATCTGGCGGGCTCGGTTTGACTGGGCACCAAGGTCGGTCGCTGAGGCAGTTGCGGCTCTCCATCGGAGTCACCGTTCTCGTGAAATAGCCCGATATCGCGAAGCAATTCGTCCGCTTCGTCGAAAACCTCCTTCTCCTTAACCACGTAAAAGGACGATATCTTCTCTAGTTCGACATCCAGCGCGCGACTGAAAACAGTCTCCGGTTCCTCGTTTCGGAGAAGAGGTCTCGTTTCGACATCGGATGGCCCCGTCTGATGAACAGCCTTCTCGAGCTGATAGATGCTGGGAAGGGGGAAAGCATTAGAGCAGATCCAAGGGAGCAATGGCAACCAAGACTTGAAACAGCAGAGGCATGGCATGAAAAAGCAACTAACAGCTTCTTGAGGTTACTGTAGGCGATGTAATGGCTGCTCCAATCCGGGACAGCATTAAACTGGATACTGTGAGAGAACTTCATCTCGTCTTGCTCGTCGAGCCACCGGCGCTTCTCGTCCCTCTTGGCCTTTCTCCGCGCTTCCCTCGCTATATGATCTTGCCGAGATGTGATAACTTCGTAGTCGTCGAGTTCGTAAGATTCATGCGCCGTAATATCGGGTACGGGGGCGGCTACACCAGTGTCGGCACCTGCACCTACACTTCCACCTATGGCTAAACCTGTAGCGGCCTTCCCCCCTCTGTCCTGCGATCCCGTTCCACGGAGAGTCGGGGGTGGATCTGGTTCAGAAACTCTACGGGCGCGAGATGAAGCTTCGTGGATAGAGGAGGGACGGGCCTGAACGTTTGATGGTGATATTGTTGCTGACGCTAACGCGTGCCTCTTAACATGAATCAAGAGTGCAACTTAAGGATATGGAGGGGAGAAATGGCTGGTGTCAGTAAGAACGGATTCAAGTGGGACAGGGGCAGGCGCCATGGAGGGCCGACTTCCTTGTCTACAGTATCTTCCGCGCCCGTGACTGATCGAGTGGATGTAGATGGTCCTAGCCTTACTACCACACTACATACTTTTTACTTGTAGTGCCCATGTGTTAGCACGGTTGGACCCGGCCCAGCTACGCCCCCACCTCGCTAAATCAGTTAGTTGATCCGAGCTAAACGCTCTCTAGCAACCCCACCGCCCATCACACTCCGCCCATACAAACTAAGTTGTAATTAACTACAAGTAGGCAGCCAGGCCAAGGTGGGTACTTCTGCCATAACACCAGCACAAACACACCACCAACACCACCAACACCACCACTGCGGATATCGAGGCCATATACCTAAATTGGGGCCCTCTCGCCAGCCCTCCCAAAACCCGGGGGACCTAATCCTAACCCTAGGTCTAACCTGACCCTAACCAAGCCTAAATCCAAATCCAACGGTTCACCCGCCGGCCACAATTTGCTATGTTAAAGCCTGAACTACCACCGTTGATCGCGAATTTCCCGGGTTTATAGATGGTAGTTGGTGGGGTTGCTAGAGAGCGTATAGTTTGGGTCGATTAACAGACTCGGCAAAGAGGGTGTAAACTGGGGGGCCGTCGCACCTGGTTGGATTCTAGCCAAGATACTGAAACGGGATAGGCAGCGTCTTTACCACCAATGAGATCCCCATTTTATAAGCCCGCCTCGTGCAACTAGTCCTAGCCTGGATTAGCACCCAGTTGACTCGACACAACCCCAGACGAGAGATGTTAGAGTTAGTCACTAACCTCTGATAGATGCATGCTTTCATACTTCGCCTTTCGTATACTTTGTCCGTTTGTATCCCTAATTGCATTTTCGTCGGCTATCAGAATCGGGATCATGTCAAGTAACCTCTCCCCCCTAGCATTCCATTATATATAAGACACCCATCGGGTCTTCACTCTCTTGGCTATTTGTCATGGCACCTTCTCTCCCTGCTGAGCCGGAATGGAATGCGGATATCTATTGTGTAATGCTGTTCCTATGTAACGCTCGGCGTTATGTAAAAGCTGCTTGGCAGCCAGTTAACTTAGTCACATATTCAGAACGACGACAGTTACGGTTTGAAATCACTTGGCGGTTTGCATCCAATCCATGTCAGAAGACGGATTCGGGAGCATGTAATGGTAATACACTGGGACGCGAAGATGTCGCATAGATCAAACCACCTTTCGAGGATCCCTTCAGTCCTCAGACCCGACTACAAACGCACCTGTATTCTAAATTTCCGTAGACACAATGGGCCAATATCTGGAAATCACGGGATTCGAGCCGTCACGCCGGAGGATGGAGGTGCGCCGCACTCTATATCAGAGAGCCGCATCTTCGAAAGTTCACACGGAGGCGATGGAGGTGGCACGGCAACGGGCGGCGGTCGTCCGGCCCCTGCAGAGCCTCCTCACTCCGGCGGTGCCTGCCTCGGCAGAGGCCGTGGCTGGTCTGGGCACCCTCGCGTGTCTCCCGAATGAGGTCGTAATGATCGTTCTCCAGCACTGCACAGTGCGCGCGCTCTTCAAGCTGCTGCGCGTGAACAGGGCGACAGGAATGATGGTGCGTCTCCTGCCGAACTTCAGCCACGTCACGAACATTGCCAAGGACATGCTCGAGCGCGCCCTCGTGAAGAGGCTCATCGCCATCCTTACCTTCAATGAGCTACGCCATCTTCTGATGAGCAAGACGTGCGAAAACTGCGGTAAAGGGGGAAGTTCCTTCCTGGTTACCAAGATCAAGGTCCTCTGCTACGAATGCCGAGCGCCGCCACCAACGTGGATTAGAGGAGCCAAAGGTAAGGCAAAGGTGCCACCAAAGCTGAATACCATCAAGCGCTGACTAGATAGCCCACATAGCCGGTGATGCTTACGCGAAGTCCATTCAGAGATGTAAACATAGGGTTCAGGCATGAGGGACGAGTAACGAGTGATGAAGATCCAGATGTAGCGGCTAGTATGCGTGGAGGAAGGTTCTCCAGTTTGATGAGAACGGTAGGGCTGATTATCAACGGTCGGGGTTGGCGCTTTTGGGCTCTTGGGGCGTTTGTAATAGTGCCTCTGATATCGTCAACTTTCCTGTAATTCGGCCTTTGCAAAAGCTCAGATGAAAGAGCATACCTATGCATCTATAGTTACGCCGTAGTTACGCCACTGCATGCTGTCGGGTCAGACGCGTCATATATAGTCTTGCTGGGTCTCCTCTAACACCGCGAGAATACATCATTTTTGCTTCTAATGACTTCCTCGTGTGCTTCAAGTGTGCTCCCATCGTGTTCGAGGACATCATACAACAGCACAGCAGCTAGTACATCAATAGAGCAGTCAAGTAGTGTGCTACGAGCCATTACAACGCCTCTCGTATCCCAACTGCCCTTAAAAGGAGGGTAGAGGCAGGTGGTTAAGAACGTGAAGAGCGACGGCGTTGTAGCAGCTATACCCTACGTAGTGGTGGTGGTGACCCCTCTGTCAAGCTTTAGACCAGCACAGTTAACGAGAAAACCTGGGTATAAGGGGAGCTTGAGCATCCCGAAGGCGAGGGCAAATGGATATAGAATATGGAGAGCGCGCATCCCCCTTAGGAAGGGGAGGGAAAGGATGATCGATAGTAAGGTGAGGGATGCTTTAGGAGACACACACAACCGGATAGAGCTCAATGGAATTTAAAGGTGCGCGCTACAATAGATGGCAAAGTAAGTGGCCTAGCAGTTCGTTTACATCCTCTTATTAATGGTGGAATATTAGAATTAACTGGGTAAAGGGCTGTGTTTCCTAGCAAAGAGTGTTGTTAAAATCGATACAGGTTTCCATATAGTTAAACATAAGCCGAATTAGCTTCTACTCTGTTTAAGACCCTCACTCCATTTTTATCTACTTCTCCCACTTGGCCGTACCATCCCTTTCATCGACTCACCTAAGACGGCAACGAGCAGACCTGTGCCTACAGAGTTCGACTGCCGAAGTTGATGAATCTCTCCTCAGCTAGCATATATATCACGAGGCTTTGACAGATATAGTAGCTATTTCCAGAGGTCTATATTGGCAACTCTTGTGCTAAAATTGGCAGTTCGGCCATTCTGAATCCAGTGAGGCATATGTCATAGTATTGGCTGGTTGGCGAGCAAGTGATACATCTTATTTCGACATCACTCAGTTCTCCAGCCTGGTAGCTACCTAAATGTATGACTACAGGAGCTTTACCGCATGAATTGTGTCATAGCCCGATCTTAAAACCACCTGGCATCAAGGTCTGAAACACCCTATCAGGGTCGTACTCGCGGGAAACACGCAGCAGCCTCTCTCGGTTCTTCGCGCCGTACCCGGCGAAGACGTCCTGGAACCCGGCCGCGTCGCCCATGTACACGAACGGGTCGTAGAGTCCGCTCTCCCGCGCCGCCCCGTTGATGGCGTCCGCCACGTCCCTAATCCACCGCCCAACCGCATCGTCGTATCGCGCTTCCTTCCACATGACGATGCCGACCCACGCTATGTAGACCTTTCCTTCTTCGCCCCCGACCGCGGACGAAGAAGACAAGCCGAGCCCCAGCGGGTTGCCGCCCGGGTTCGCGCGGCGCGAGGCCTCGAGCCACAGCCCCGGGACGGGTTGCCAGCCGATGCTCACGTACTCGAGCGCCGCGGGCGGCACGGCGGCGTACAAGTCGGGCAGCTTGCCATAGAAGACGTCGTGCGTCAGCTGGATCGCCGCGCGCACGTCGCCGCCGTTCCCGCCGACGACGGTGCCCGCGAACAGCACGTCGTTGATGTCCGGGATCGAGAAGCTGTTCCGCTCGACGACGAACTCGGCCAGCGTTTTGAACGCCACGGTGCTGTTCGTGGCGGGGATGGCGAAGAACTGGTCGAGACATGCTGGGTTCGCCTCGGTCGCGCTATCGTAGAAGAGCACGAGGCCGATGGTCGTTGTCTGGTTGACGATCTCGACGAGCGGAAGGATGTGCGAGAGCGGATCGGTGTTGTAGCTGGCGTAGTCGGCCGCCGCCTGGAGGAAGTCAGCGTTTTTATATACCTACACGTTCTCTGATTCTGAGTAACTAGGCCTAACAAGGAAAATCAAACTCACAGTAATCAAAGCGTCCATGTGGCTACCATCAATCGTATAGATCCCCGCGAGAACCTTCGTTGACGGCGCGGTCCGCAGTTTAAAATTCGTTACGATCCCGAAGTTCGCACCGCCGCCCTTCAGAGCCCAGAACAGATCGGCATTCGAGGTCTCGTTGGCGACGACGACCTTGCCGCTCGCGAGGACGACCTCGTACTCGATCACGTTGTCCGCGGCCCACCCGCGAGCGTTCCCCTGGAACCCGATGCCGCCGCCGAGCGTCAGGCCCGCGACGCCGATGGGGGCGATGCGGCCGCCGACGGCGGTGCGCTCGAAGTCTATCAGGTACGCATACACGTCTTCCCAAGTGAGCCCCGGACCGACGTCGACCGACGCCCTGTCCGGCGCTATCGAGATCCGTGTCAGGTTCGACATGACGACCAAGATGCCGTCGTCGATGCTGTTGGCCCCCGGCACCGCCATGTGCCCCCCGGCGCGCACGGCGAAGCGGGTCCCCGTCGCCCGGCTCTCGCGGACCGCGGTCGAGACGTTTCTGGCGGATGTGGGGCGCACGATGCACGCGGGCCGGCGGATCTGCGTGTTCGACCAGAGGTTGCCGACTTCGTAGTCGTACACGCTGGAGCCAGGGAGGAAAACCTGGGAGGGTAGGGACCTCGTCAGGGCGGAGCAACCCGCCGCGATTGCGCTGTCAGGTGGTGGAGTTCTTGTGTCGGCTAAGCTTGGCGTTTCCGCAGTCCCTAGGCTCAGGAGTGCTGCGAGGATATACTTAGAATGAGCCATAGCTGCGTTGAATACTACGTGGTAAAAGCAAGCTCGGGCATAGAAAAAAAAAAAGGCTAGAGAGGCCATGTTTGTCGGAGCCTGCGTAGAAATGGGTCGTATGTGAAGTTGCCTTGCTTATATCGTCAGTCTACATAGCTCAGCCAATAACGACCGTCTACGACGATGCAGTGTCACCCCACACCAAGTGCGAAAAACGTCTCCAGTCGAACAGTCAGGTGGTGGACAAATAATTGTCATATCGGCAGATGTGTTGCAATTCTGCAGGGTAGGGGGGGTCTTGGGTGCTTTCTGTTGCTTTCTTGCTTTCCTAGAACTGGGGGTGGGGTTGTCAATTATTTTGTCGACGACCTGACAGTTATCCAGCTGCGCCAGAAAATGAGAATATGATCTTGCGAACCGAGGAAAGGAATGTGGAGCACGGTGTTATGAGGATACACTTCCCGTATTAAATGGAGACATATGACGGGGTCACATCTTGGCTTGCGTAGGCAACTGTAGCTAGACTATATAGATTGCCTCTCTGACCGTAATGGTATTTATTCATTTGCCATTGCACCTTCGTCTCAGCGTAATTGCTCTTGAACTACCGAAGAGGAGACAGCTTCCACAGAGCGATACCTTGGATATTAGCGAGAGGAGCTAGACATCGCATGAATTCATAGGTGGATGCCATACGCGGAAGGCGAAATTGCACAAACTGCATCAGAGGAGACAAAGTGCAGTGAAGGGGATCCACATGGCGAGGGATCCCAGGATATATAATCGACCTCGGCACTCCATGCTATGCTAGGCCAACAAGTACCTAAACCATCGCGGGACAAGGAAAGCCCTGTCTACACATAGGCGGAAAAGACACTACCACAAGACAAGAAAGCCATCGATCCCGACTCCCCTGGTATGCGATTGCATGATGGTATCTCTGAGCAGCGGAACTGAAAAAAACCAAAAGAGTAGAAACATGAATCAAAAATGACAATGCTACCTCCCCTCGATCCAACCTCCCATCGTTGCCACGCCTGACTATACATCCGGCCGTCGAGATGGGCGGGTAAGGGTATTTTCCCTCCGCGGATATGTAGGAACACGCTGTTCCCCCTCGGTTCTCTATGACCGATAAGCTCAGGCAACCGTTTGGACTTTGTTCGGCTCTCGCTTTTCCGCACTCGCGTTATCGCCTGCCGTCTCAGCAACAACCCTGCCCTCCGTCTCACCAGTACTATTCTTAGTGGTGTCCGTCTCGGCGCTCTTCTCCTTAACTTCCTCGCCAGGGGCCACGTTAGCGGTCCCCTTCGCATCGACAACGACGGGCCGATTCTCCTTATCCACCTCGACGATCCTATCGCCTACCCCGGCGCTTGCTTTCTTCGCTAGGAGCCCCTTCTCCCCGATGTTCACGATCTGGCTCCGGAGGACCTCGCTCATAGCCTTGTGGATGCGCTCCCTGCGCGCCCTCCCCCTAAGTCGGCTCTGCGGCGCGGCGCCGTCGACCCAGCGGATGCTCCAGATCATGAAGCTGATGCCGTCATGCTCGGAGCGATGACCGTTGTAGACGCCGCCCCATTCGCGGCTGGAGATTCCGAACCGCGTCGAGCCCGTGTACTTCTCGAGGCTCGGCAGGATCAGAACAGTCACGTGCAGATCGCGGCCGCCAGGGACCTGGACGGGACCCGTAGCCGGTAGGCTTGTCAGAACCTCGTGATGCTTCTCCTCGGGAGAAGCAGGCGGCGCGCGATTCTGAGATTTTGAAGAAGTGGATTTGCGCAGGTCCAGCAGGTCCGGATCTACGTCCTCGCCCCATTCGCCCCGAATCCAGCCTGCATGGATGCAAGCAGCGACCACATCCGAATCGTCCGTATAGACATCCGTACCCCAAATTGCCCTGCGAGATGTTATCTCCTCCCGTGCAGCGGGGGTCAAGTGAGCACGGGGCACCTTGACAGTTAGTGTAGAGTTCTCATTGTTGCTGATCCTGTCTTTAGGTAGAGGGACGGGCGTCGAGGCAAATCCGTGCTTAGAGTGAGGTGCATGGAGTCCCGCCGGTTTCAGTTGCACCTTATATATAACGTCGCCCAGGTGCTTTCGCGGTCGATCCGCAACGCTCTCGAGGACCGCCTGCGACGACACTCGCTTTTTGGGCTTGGGGACGATGGTAGGGGTTATAACTGCCGGTTTAGATTGTTGCATCGCCGTGGACCTGGGAGGCTGATGGTGGTGTGAGAGTGCCAGTTCCTTACCAACGCCTGTCGGGGGTGGTACAGGGGTGCTGGTCTTGAGGTTCTTGATTACGGCATTTCCAGCTTGGAGAGGCGGAGTAGTCCGCTCAGGGCCATGGTGGTGGTGATGGTGATGACTAAGGTTCAATTACGTTAACACATCGTTCACTACAAGCAGGTAGGGGTTTGCACGTACTGATGGTGATGATGGCCGTGGGTTTTGGCACGTTTCGCGCGGCCAGCAGGCGTACTACGCCCCGTACTATCCTCTTCACCTTTGCCGTCCTCGTCATTCTTTGCTTTCCTGCGTTTGCGTGCAGGCTTCGCAGGCGGCTCTGGGGCGTATTCATGAGGCGCCTCATTGTCGTCACGCCGGGCTAGGCTCGCGTTGGTGTGTGCCAGTTGTGCGCCGCCGGGCACTGGACTCGGAGCACCGATACCGCGTACGCCGCTTCCTATGCCGGAGAACATGCGGCCGAACTCACTCTTAATCCTAGGCTCATCGGCGGGTCCTTGCAGTTGTGGCTGGGCGCCCTGAACAGCTTGTGGCAACGGAGATACCCGGCCTTTCCGATTCATCTCGTGAACGGCAAGCAAGCTTCTTGCTTGAGCATTATGTATCGGTCCGTCGTCCGCAGGACGCGGCCGGGCGTCGTGGAATGCCGAGCCAGGACCCCCGTTGTAGGCGACCGAGGGTGGAGGCGGTCCTTCTTCACAAGGTCTGGCTCGATGTGCGCCTTGTTGTGTTTGGTGCTGTGCATGTGGAAGGCCAAGACGCTGCCTTTCAGGAGAGTCATACGGGTGTGCCGGCGGTGGTCCAGGCTGGCTCGTGGGGATCGCGTGAGCCGGCGGCGGTCCTACGGGCGGGAATCGATCAGGCGGATGTTGCGCATAGGCGGGATGCGTTCCGTACGGGCCCGCGGTCGTAGATGGGAAATCGTTCGGGCGTGGTGGATAAGGATGGTCGTAAGGTCCGGGCGGTCCAGGGGGTCGATCGTATCCCGGTTGGGGCCACGATCCTGGATCTCTGGGGTCACGAGGATCACGAGTGTCACGAGGATCGCGGGGGTCTCGAGGATCCCGGGAATCGCGCGGATCGGGCCTAGCGTACGGCGGAGGCTGGCGTGGTGGTCCCTGTGGCCCGAAGTCTGCCGGGTGGTGGGTCTGGCGGCTCGGATCCGACGTGGTCCTTTCCCTTCTATTTCGCATTCTCAGGTCCCTTTCCCGTTCGGCCTCTACCATACGGTTTCTTTCAGCCATGAAGCGTTGCTCTTCCATCTGCAATCTTTCTCTCTCCCGAAATTGGCTCTCCCTAAATTCCCTTTCCCGAAATTCGGCTTCCCTTTCCATGTGTTCTTTCACCTCCCTTTCAGACGCGAAGCGGCGGTGTTCCTCATACGGCATCGTTCTGGGGTGTCCCTCTGGATGGAATTCCATTTGACCAGGCCGTATGTCCTCCCTGCGTCCGTATATAAGCTCCGCGGGAGGCGGGCCTCTTCCCAAATCCACAGACCTTGAACCCACGCCCCCCAACGCCCTCGGCTGACTGCTCGGCCTGGGAGGCATGCTCCCGGACAAAATCCGTCCCGGCGGCTCTCTCCTCTCGTCAGCAAGCGGCATGGGTGGTCCGCGTGCCTGATATGCCTGGGGTGTACCAAATCGTGCTACTTCGGGAGTGCCATACATGGGCTGCTGAGGTGGGGAACTGGCCGCGCTACCCCTAGGATCTCTAGCATCAAACGGTCTACCTTGATCGGGAGTTTGCGGCCGCCTAGAATAGGGGTTGTTGAACTCGGCCGACGCAGTCTGCAGTCGTGGCGAGGCGTGTACAGAACTGGTATAGGCAGGCCCGGAGACGGGTGCCGAGGTGGGAGGCGGAACGAAGGAGTGATGACCTCCCGGTGTTGGCTCCCTCGGGCCCGAAGCAGCGCCTGCATTGCCAAGCATCGCCGAAATCGACATACCCCCACCGGCACTTCCAGCCCTGCCCGCGTTCAGGGGAGGCAATTCTCGACTCGAAGGAAAGGCGCTTGGTGGACCAATATTCATGGGTGTACCTCTCGGAGCGGGAGGGGCGCCGAAATGGGCGGCCTGGTGAGGGTGAGGGTGTTGTTGAGGTGGCGATGGCGGCGGCATATTGCGGTTCACCATAGGGGTCCCGACCGATGACGAGCTCAGCTGCCTTGAATGGGTCGGGTTAGGATGGGGAGCAGGCTCGGACGCATAAGAAGGCGGCGGTCTGGATTGTTGTGGATGTTGTGGATAATAAGGCTGGGCTGTGTCGGAGGCCCGTTGCTGGTGATCGGCATATGCAGCGGCAGGGCTCGCAGTTGCGGGAGGATGGTGCGAAGGTGGCGGATAAGAAGCGTTCGGACCCGGAGGAAAAGGCGATCGTGCGAAAGGGGAGGACGAGGGGGGAGGCGACGTCACATTGTTGGCACGTGTAAAAGGATGTTGGGCTGGGTGAGGTTGATGATGCTGATGTTGATGTTGAAGTTGGTGTTGAAGTTGAAGTTGCTGTTGCTGATGCTGATGCTGGTGTTGATGTTGAGGCGGTTGGTGTCTTGGATCCATGGCATCCAAGACCAAACCAGGAATACTGGTTGACCTTTTTAATTTTGAGGTTCAGCGTCGGCTTTGACGCTTTAGCTCGGAATTACTGGGTCGGGCAAGCACGAGAGAAGAAAAAGCTCGATAGCAAACTCCTCTCCTTCCTGCTGGACCGAGTATCATCTGTCACGAGAGAGCTTTTCCCAGTCCCACTCTTTCTTCATCTACAAGTCTTTAGTCTTTTACTGTTCAGTGTGCACTAGCGGTGGAGCTAGCTTCTAGCTCAGAGCCAGATAATGGTACGTCTGGCCGTGGGGGATCTGGGGAATGTCGTCGCTGCTGTCGGATAGGAAGTTGATACTCGTCGTCGCGTAGGGCAGGGCGTACAAAGTAGAGTGGAAAGGAGTATAAACTTGGGTAGAGAAAGTTTTACAGAGGAGATCGTTGTCTGGTCGGCTGGGCTGGGATGGTGCTGGTTGGGTGCCGGGGTGTTCAATGCGAATGGATGTTTTTGGCTTGAAGGCTGGATGGACTGGGGGATCTGGGCGTACTGTAGCAATGACATGGACATGGGTCAGTATGGGTATGGGTCAGTAAGCATGGGGGGTGTGAGGCTTGCATGCAGATGGTTAGGCAGCTTAGGTACCCCGAATCAGACCAGGGGCTGTACCCGAAAAAGGAGCCAAAAACGACTATTTATTACGTAGTATATGGGGCGGTAATGTACAAGTATGTAAATATGTAAGAAGCCAAGACCGGACCAGGGTTGGATCCAGGGGGTTCCAGGGGTGCGGGCGCGGACTGGCGGGTCAGAAGGGAGTGGTTGCACATGAGGCGGAAAAAGAAAAGCACAAACAAGCAGCTAGAAAAGCTCCCTAAGCTGTCTTCAGTATCGCTTCCAAGTTGCAAGACCGTAGAACTGCAGGATCCGTGAATATCCAATACAAGCTGAAGCTGACGACTTACACGAATGGATTTCTCTTCAATGCCAATTTGGAGGAACTTGTACCTTAGGTAAGTGGCGGCGAAAAGAGGGGGCGGGAAGCTTGCGGATCGACAAGCATGTACACTGACGGAAGTATATTTGGTACATATTTGCATGTATGTACATATGCGTCTGTACCGTATGTTTCTGTATCGGCATGCCTCCAGGACTGTACGTGGTACTTCACATATATACCGCCAAAATAACAACCGCCCCTCTCATAGCGTGTCTCCTCCGTTGGCGACATCGAAACTCCGGCACGATGACTATAAAAGTACGAAGTAGCCGCCTGCATGTAACGTCCGTAGGAACGGAATTGCGCCAACAGGTATGACGAGGTAAGCATCCGTCGTAATACACATGCGACTGAACTGCTTTTAATAGCTCTCTGTACATGAAATTGGGTTTCGATGTGATTGTTACCAAGGTGCATCTATAATTTGTAAAACTTTCTATCCAATGTATCTTTCGTTGGTGCCGTGATTCATCGAAATCTCTTTTCCAGCCGGTCTATCTACCCGTTATGATGATGTTGATGATGATGTTGTTATCTGACCGTGGGAGAGCATTTCATCTCATGAGCTCCGCTGTGTAGCACTTAAGAGCGGGTCCCAGGGTATCCATGTACTGCATAGTTTTAGCGCTAGCTTAACCTAAAGTGGGCAGGGAATGCGGTGAATACAAGGATATCGACAGTGTCTGAACTTTATCCTCGGATGCGAATAGCTGACTGGCACCAAAACGTCACGAGATCGGTGCATGCGTATGTCTAGGAATGCGTGGCTTGCCGGCTATCTAAAAACATTGAACCCCACGATTGCTCCGTAACATCTATGTAGGGACCACACAGATGCACAACACGGAGGTAAAGAGCTGGTTACAGCACAGGTGCTAGGGGGCAGGGGCGATAAATCTGTGCGTGGAATTAGTACGAATAGCATTCGGCTAGTTTTGCGATAGCATCTAAGAGCGAGGAGGCCGGATCGCAAACAGCTGCACGATAAGTTCAACGGTAAACGAATGCATAGGGAGTAAGGCATGTGATAACGAGTGCGCTCGATGGGCAATCATAGTCATGGATGATACCGCATACGGATGGCCGCGGTTAGCAGCCGAAGTGATAGATGAGTTGGTGCGCGCCATCGGCCCAGCTATTGGGTAATGGCAGTAGATGGTGTGGGGTGAGAGAAAGAGAGAGAGAGAGCGTATGTCTGCGAGTGCAACGTCTAACCACCAGTATAGGTATATGTGCGTTGGTCTGCGTCTCTGTACCTGTCTACGTGCAACGGACGGAGGCGTCGGTAGGGCAAGGCAAGGCAAATTATATATGCTGCCAATCCCACGAATCCTCGTAATGAAGATGTCACTCATCTCCCCAAGAAACCTTGCGTCATGCGCGGATGAGTTGCAGCGTCCTTGTCTGCTCATGCCCCCCGGATCCTGCTATTCAGGATCCTGCTCCCTTGGAATCCCGAGAATCATTGTTGCTTACGCGGTGACGGGCGAACCAAGACGCATCTCAGACAATCGGATTGATGTTTAAAATGCTTCTTCGTCAGTGTTACTTCGTACGCGTACCCAGTGCATGACGTGTGTACATGCACTAGGTAGGTATGTACCGGGATGCGGATTCACTGATCCAGTGCTGTGCGGCGGCGGCGGCGGCAACAAACAGATACTGAGAATAAAAAACAAAAGAAAGGAGCACGAGGTCAAAACTTGGAGTTCGTGGGAAGCCGACCACCACCCGAAAAATCCCTAAATCTTTCTTTCGTCTTAGCCCCTCCTCACCCGCGAAAGCCCAATTCGGCATCAGGAACCACCCACGCCAACACGATTGCGACATCCAATCAAGTTTTGCGAATAAGCCGAACATGGACATTGGATTCTCTATTTTAAGTACCCCGTCTACACTTAAAGATAGAAAGCCTTCCCCATCGGGAAAATGCCGAGCGCGTGTTCGTGATTGCGATGGGAAAAGTAAGCAACTCCGCTCTTAGATGATGTTATCTCTCGCAAATACTTACTACGACTTACTCAATTTGCCTTACTATTTCACGCATTATCATCACTGCCTCCTAATTAGCAACGAAGAATGACGTTCCACGGGATCTACTAGCCCGAAAGAGAAGAGAGCATCTTCGACTCCGCAGTCGACCAAAATCAAAAGGGAAAAATTTACCTCTGCCAGTGACGAAGAAACGAGCAGGGGGGCCGTGAGAATGCTCTGCATTAGACCCCTGCTATATTGACAACGCATCACAACCACCCGAAAGGGACCAAAGCGATCAGTCTGCGATCATTGGTCTGTCCGAATACGTCTTGATGCCCCCTCCGTCGGCAAGTCTTGTCCGCCAAATGGCAATCCATCATCTATCGTCTAAGTCACTCCATACCTACCTAATATCCTACAAGAGCTTTCGTAGAGAAGGTGGGTTCATATCGCTTTGCGCGTTTCCCCTCCCGATGGTCTGACCGACTCTTTTCTTTTTGGCTTTCGACGGTTCTCGACGCGACCACTCTTCTTTTTAAGTGGTCCCTGCAGCTATCAGTTTGGGCATTTGCGGGGTCCCCATGGAAGTAATGGCAACGGCGTGGCAAGGGTTTCCTACTCCTATTTTAGCTTTTTTGAATCAATTGCTGCGGTGTACGTGATATGGTAAGACGAGTTTTGCGATGTTACGCAACCTTGTGTATTGGTCTTACAGGATCAGCATGCATAGGCCAATCGCCGTTACTTGTGCTCGTAAAGTGCCGAAGAGCCCAACGAGGAGTGTGACAATGCTAAGTGTAGCTGCAACTTGCTTGTGTATATTAGAGCTGCTCGCTTTTCAGAAGGGGCATTTCCTCATGCATGTTATATATTAATGCCAGTACCGGGGCCGCGTCTTGCCTTGACCCTATGAAGTTGAAGTTGTCCCCAGTGAGACCGCCTATTGGAACAGAATAGTTGCTCTCAGTCTTCAGGTATGAGTCGATTTTGATAGACATGCAAGCAAGTTGAATATCGGAACGGGACCGTATTTTAAGTCAGTATGAATTTCCTAAGATCGGTTTAGTCTCGATCAAAGTCAATCTAGCATTAAGCCGCTTAGTGTGGGTCCAATGTGAGAGGGATAAGTTTGATCACATGCCATTCGAACTCATACCGACTCCTACTAACGCCGTCTTGCCGAACTCAGAGTCTTCTACCCTTCAACTACCGCTGCGTACTATAGTAGTGAAGTCTAAGAGTCGTTGAAATTGAAGAGCTGACAGACAGGATGTCAAAATGGTACTGACCTTGCCAATATTCTATGATTACGATGATGAGAAAAAGTCTAGACGGCGATTGAACTTTCAGAAATACCACTGCATCGTAAGTTTTCCGATAAACAGGAAAGCTAATATCGAAGTGCTGAGTAGCCTTGAGGCGTTCGAGTTAGGTTTGTGCATGAATGATGTGTTTTGGCATAGAGGAGCCCAGCTGAAGTATCCTATAACCCAGATCCCCACGGTTCTCTGCTAGGTTTTCTCAGTCATAGCTCCTACTTCCTTTGAAAACGGGTATTGTGATGTCTATTCAACGTGCCATCCATCTGCAACGTGGGACTGTGTCTGAGCACGCCTCTTTGCTGACTCTGTCTCCTCCACTACCTTCCTCCCAACAGGGATGAACTCAGGCTCTTCAGAATGCGACTGCCTAGTACGGTGGGGACTGCCGAGCCCGGCGAGTACCGAAGCTGTGCTTGTAGTACGGTGACCTCGCGAACCGCTTCCGAGGAAGTCAAAGGATCGCCGCATCGTCAACGTGTCCTCACTTTGGGCTCTCTCAAATTACAAACCGGTTAGTCCTTTAAGCCCAATAACTTCCCTGTACCAGAATATCGGATGTCGAAGACGGCAGAAAACATGCTACCACTCGGTCAGAGTTCGCTTTCAGGCACTGGAACCACCCGGCGAGTGTTTGGTCATAGTGTCCTGGTGTTGCCGAGTTTAACATGCCAGGAGAAGAAATCAGAAAGGAGATGATCGAGAAAGGGGCTGAAAGTACCGATACAAGTGCATATGGTATCTTGGATATCTTGGAAGGTAAAGGGGACTCGGAGACTGATGTCTTTATAACCAAGAGAGGACGAGAATTCCTTGGTAGACAAGGAGCAAGGTGACTACTATGTAGACCCATAATTTCGAAATAGGAAGAAGGAATGAAATTAATCAGACGCCATGCTATAGGCAGGCGATCTTGGCAATGGATCGATTTTGTATCTAGATCATTGTTCACACATTGACTGATCGTGGTAGCTCCTCTCTGGGAGACGAGGAGGACCTGATAACCTGGTACCTTCCAAGTAACTGGACCATAACAAGTACATCGAAAGGCCTAACTTAACATTTCGGAGCATGTAGTATTGTATCCCGCGGGAACCCATTGCTGGTCAATTTAGGGGCTGCAAGTACCCGATCTAAAATGAGAAACGCGAAGTAATCTAAAACGTACAGCCGTAACCTGACGCTGTATTCCTCCCTGGGCTCAGGGTGGTGAATGGAGAAAAAGTTTCATTCTTTTGGGTTAAGGGGAGCAGGCGATCCGGATCCTCGACGGCGCCGTCTTCTTCAAAACGGTTCTGTGGTGGAGTCGGAGGTCCGCGTGCCAAACGGAGTATGCAGTTCATGCCAGCAGCCGGTCCGAGCTGGCAGAACCGGGAAAGCAAGGTGGATCGGAGCAAAAGCTGGGATCAGTTAGCAGGCGCCATCGTGCCGTGTTGCGGATACTTCTAACTGTTTACCTATACCAAGCTTTACGGTATGGAGCATGCTTGGGGAGTCGGGCTAACTACAAACTTCTCAGAGCTGCATCTAGAGTATCATTCGGCTAATTGTTACTCAGACTCCGTCGTATAAATAAGACTGAGGAGAGCATTTACATATAACTCCCAATCTTACCTAAGAGCTATGCCAAAGCTTCTTATGAACGAATCACATAAGTCGATAGCTAGGGTTCGCTTCTTGCGAGCCCCTGTCTCTACTTCTACTGTTCATCTAAGTCTACGAATATTACTTTAACCATATTCAATTGCTGTCATGTGATATTTCCGTCAACCAAACAATGACGGACGTGCTTCTCGTCTGTTTGGAAAGTTCGAGTCGCAGCTGGGTAGTCCACAGCTCAGATACGATATATTATGAACAGTAACAATCAAGATGTCCACGTCAAGCAAAACACTATATGACACTGTTGCCAGAAGCGATAAAAAACAAGACAGATTCAATAAGGCAACGGACCTGTCCGACGCGCTCATCCGCATGGTACAGTAGATAGTAGATATCAAAAAGTATATAAATCGGCCATCGCCAGCTCTTCATCAGAAATGGGAAGAAATTAGCATAAGCTACCCAATATGTTACTCCTGAACCTGTTCTTAATCGCAACCCTCTCGCTGCGAGCGAGTTGTATTCGATTCTACTATTTCCACAATGAAACCTACGCCCCTAGCTTGGATGATGATGTAAATAATAGCCTCGGGCGGTTTGCCGATGTCAGCATAGTTCTCGAGGACCCTCGCGGGATCTTCCACGACATTGGTAGCTTGATCGACAGCCCAGTCGCGTTGGTCGAAGGATGTGAGTATCCCACCGTCGCGGTTCCATTGCCGCCGTTCTATGGCCCAGAATGGCAGGATCGGGAGGCCTTTATGTGCATAAGGTTCTGTAATCCGTATATCATACTGATATTCAGAGACGAGCTCGAATCCACCCATGTCCATACATGGCCCGCCCACACTGGCTCTCCGTATCCGCGCAGGTTCCAGTCGAATATCCCTTGGCAAGTCAATGCGGATATTTGCGCAGATCAGAGCAAGCCGAAGCTGGAAATGCCCGTACTTCCGTATAACCAACCGTTCGACTGGCAAAGCTACAACGCGCTGCGCCAAATGAGGAGAAGAAATGCCAGAGGGACGGACCCAGAGCTTCCCTCCACTAGTATTGCGGTAGACCAGGGACCCGTCCGCGCCATATACGTTCATGGAGGGCTCGGGGCGAATTTGCTGTGTGATGTCGTCGCTCATCCTTATCCCAGGGGGGCAAGCAACAATCACACTCAATGCATGCTTGTAAATGTCAGTGCACCCACGTAAAGGCTGCTATACACTCCGGTAAGTTTATGTCAATGCTCATCGTGGCTTGTGACGATATGGATGTAGCATATCGTCAGCGGGTCCGACACCTGGGACCACCACCTGACCGGGGGGATGCTGAGTTCCGATGCTTTAATCTAGTTGAGTACATAGCATACCTGCAGTAATGTCAGTTCACGATACCTTCTAAACGTTCCCAACCGCTTATTTCCATGTTCTCTTGTGCTCTGAGCAAAATCGTGCCTAGATATTGGTGAACATTTCATGTAGAACTTATCGTTGTAACAAGTCATATACACCAATAACAATTGTCGATTCTCCAGGAAAGTCGAATATGTTTGGTCGTCAGTATCTTGGAAGCGAGGCCGTCACAATATTATCAAAGGGCTATTCAGAATAAAGTTTCGGCATAAGTGTCACGTACCTTAGTAGTATTTCTAGGCGAGACGCGCAGAACACCCCCTTTTTCTGTAGTCGCTTCCTAACCGTGGTTTGCGCAGCATCATTCCGCTATATACGCTTAATCATCTCTAACATTGTCAATAATTCCCCACGTATGCTGGAATATTTCACCAGAAATCTTCCTAAGATATAATAGTTCTGGGTGTACCACAGGGTCTACTGTTCCTCAAAGCTGGTCTATCACGGCAGGGTTGCAAGATTCAAGATGGATGGATATGGGGCCGAGGAGGATTGGGAGTAGCAAGGGGCAGTAGAAGGAATCAAAGGCTAAAATGCTATGTATTATAATTAAGCTTCCTCCGAGCCATCTTACTACAGCGGCACAAGTTGCCAGGGTCCCGTTCAAAGTCCCTTGATGGCGCCTCAAATCAACGAAGCCTTGCGGCTCTGCCTCGTCTCCTTGCCCTATCCGAGGAACTTGCATAGAGACGGTGACTATCCACGAATCCGTTTGAGATGTGTGATAAGCTAATGGTTATGGGCGACTCTTTCGGGGAGGGCACGCGATGCCTTGCCGCGCCATGGGGGGCATGCGCTGGCTTTGTCTCAGAGTTTCCAGAATATTCTCGTACAAGCAGACACTCCCAGACCCTGTTGGGTCCCTAACTTGAGGGACACCTGCCGTGAGGGCTCAGTCATGAGGGGTGGTGGCCTGCTGGGGCCAAGGTGAAAGCCAGCTCCCCATCGAATAAGTTATCGTCCTTACTGCAGCTGAGTGATGGAGCTTGGTGGCCTGGCTGCTAATCTTCTATGCCGTGTCGTTCTGATCTCCCGGATATCATAGACAAACTATCTATCAGGGAGCGCAAGGAGAATGTTGACCACTTTGAGTATAGGACTAGGTGCCAGATAAACCGAAGGGATTGAACGATCATACTAGAATCGGAAAGAGCATGACGATGAGTGATGCCCGATCAATCCTCCATTTTCTGGCTTTTCTTCTACTCCTCGCATGTAAAGTGTACAGTAGTCATACATTGGCTTCTTCTAAAAAGCTGGGGCCCCAACCAGGAAGCACTTGCGCTTCAGACAATCATTGTCCCTGGGACACGACCTCATCTCGGTGACTGGAGTCGCAGCATTACTCGGAGGGCTTCCGCCCAAATTCGATAGCAGCTTTCCGTGCCGATCTCAGACCGACTTCCTCGATAAACTGGGTGCTCGGCTTCTGCCCCAAGCTTTTCCTTGGGCGTATTTACGGAGGCCATGTTGCCATCAAGAAGGGGTCACCGGGTAGACCCCACAAAAACGAAAGGGGCCCCAAGTGGAGCCAGTCGAGCAGGCTAGGGAAGGCGAATGATACCATCCTCAGCTTCTTAAGTGGCGCTTGTGCAGAACCTCCATCAGGGCCCCTAGCATCCAAGTCTCCTGTTCTAACCCCAATGTCGCGTGCATTGACCTTAGACACCATGGTGGTGACCTCGTACGGCATATGTGCCAACGTCCGGACTTGCCGCTCCAGCTCTGTCCAAGCCCGACAAAAGTCCAAACCCAAGGATGACTCTCTCAGATGAGTCCACTCTATGCCCACTAGACCGCGCACTGCATATCAACGTGCACGTCAACCAGTCTCAACCGACCAAGCCAGTGCATCAGAAATCCGTAACCCGTCCATTGAAGCTATAATCGCTGTTCGCGCCCCACCGCAGCGGCTCGTTCTTGGGACCGCCGACCTCGCCCGTCTTCGGGTTTACGTCGCCCTCAAACTCGGGCGGTGCTCCCTTTCGCAGCGGCTTGCTGAGGGCTGCCTCGTCCGCGCCGCTGACGGTGACGGCGTCAGCGGCGAGCGTGGGCGCGAGCTCGTGCGTTGAGTTGTCGTACAGGGAGGACGGCGTGGAGGTGGGGTTGAAGCCCTCCTGCGTGTTAGCTATGCGCTGCAGGCGCTCAAACTCGGCCTGCTGCTCGGGCGGGAGGCGAGGCGGCGCGGGGCCGACGCGGAAGCTTGAGGAGTTGCGGACGGGTGATTCTCGCGGGATGAGCATAGGGATGCGCCGGGACGATTGCGCAGTGCGGCGGAGGAGTGCGCGCATCGTTGATGTCATTTTGGCGTTCGAGGCTTGAATTTCGAGGGTCGAATCTAAGACGTTGCCGAACGTTGTTGAAGGGCGTCGGATGTATGTAGGAGTTGAGGAGGAAGTGGCAATTCGAAGCATCGTGTATCTAGAAGAAATTACGCCGATTATCGGAGTTAACCGGGTGCTCCCGGTTCGGAGTTAAGGATTCCCTTTACGATGTTCAATTATGTAAGTCGAGATTCGTCGTCCTGCATCACCTCCACAGTATTTCGTGAAAATGAGTATAGTGGAGTATTTATAATTCATGATTATGGAATCGATTATCTTGTTTTAGAGGGAGCTGAGCCCGAAGATATGCTTATTATCCAGAAACATCAGCAAAGACTGGATTACATAGTGCAAAGAGCCTTGGAAGGCTAGATATTGAACTAACCAATCACATTCTGAGATTTCTAGCGGAAATACCCTGTAAGACAAACCGACTGTGGAGTCAGTTGGAAAGGAATAGGCGAATAAATCCTCTAAGCCGTGATGGCCCCAACAGCACGGATGCTCTCTTCCCAGTAATTACGCCTTGAGATCAATGGACAACTTGTTTGGAACACAGCGGAGTTGCCGTTTCTAACAGTAGACCCCTAGCTCTCTAAGCCGGAATTCTAGCCAGGGGCAGCGATGAAAGGCCCACGTATACTTGGAAGTTGTTGGCAGATGTGGTGATTTGTTGAAAGGACGTTGAGGTGGCCCTAGGATTGCAAAGACAAAGCGTTGGCAGCCTATATGTGGCTGCTCCCACCCGCAGTCGTAGACGAGAAACTTAGAACAGAATCGGAGACCGAACGATTGCAATACTTTTGCCGACAGAAGTTCATCGAGAACTCAAAGTTAAACAAAAGGTGAGATACGGGGGAGTCTCTGGTATAAGATCGGCGAATCAGGTGAATGCGTCGTTCAACACGTTGCTCAGTTGGAGTTGAAGGCGCATGAGGCGCTGCCACAGGTAGGGACAGAGATGAGGATTGACTATCCAGTGCCGCATCACTAGGGCTAAAGAAGCATTCCTCGGTTTACGGATATCCAAACAGCTATCAGTCTAGCAGATAGGGTTGGACAAATCATCGAGAGACCAAGGCGCGATACGTCAGCCACAACCCCGGCTGGTAAGACGTGGAAACCGTCCCTTTTAGCCGTGAACCATTCTAGTTTGAACAGCATCGTAAATCTCGCACCTATCACCTCCACAGATGTCTGGTCGAACGTTTTGCTGCCTCCCACTGCACGTGCCGCACGTGTGCGGCATCTTGAAATATCAACCAGGCGGCCTTTGCTTCCGCCTTCATAAGCACTCGAACATCCGGACGGCAACGGTCATTGGGGATGAGAGGTGCCAAAGACGACTAGATGGCGTCAGCTTTACCTTGCGTTGCCGCCAAACAGATGTCGCGATGGAGTGGATAACTTTTGATGCCCGCTTGCCGACTTTCTGCACCTTTGCGGGACAATGTGGGTGGTCCTGAGCTCGCCGCAGGGACGGCGATGACGAAATTTGTTCTATTAACTAAGAAACAGCTTAGAACTCTCAATACAAAGGAGTCTATCCACGCATTTCATATCGACGAAGCGCGGGAACTTCCACTTTAGCGGAAAGGAAGCTTCCGTCATCCCAATGGCAGGCCCTTAAGGAGCTTGCACTACTCGCCGCGTCCTCTGCCTGGGCCGCCGGGGAACCACGATGGCGATCAGAATAAATGCCGATTTCCTTGTCTCTGGTGGGTCGTTGCGGAGGGCCGATCATCCCAAATGCTGAACAGTCCGGATGACTAGGTTTGAGTCCTATCAAGAAACTCTAAGACTTTGAGGCCTTCGAGACTAGCCGGGGATTACGTTGTGCAGCATAAGCACGACCAAAATCGGAGGATGCTGTTGCTGAACGAATCACGTCTCTCTAAAACCTATTTATCACCTTCGTTCAAGATAGCCGCTATGTGGGTGCTGGCCGTGCAATACCAATAAGAGCTTGTGAGTCTCTGAAGGATCAGATCCTGGCTGTTGCCCCTCTCATGGTATGGTTGAAGTCAGACATCTCCGGAAACAGGTCTTCTATCGCCTCGAGGACTGCATGGTTGCCTAGCGAGGAATCATTCCCCCTGCGCCCTCTTCTTCGTTATCGATGCTTTCAACTTCGTAGTCATCCGGACTGTAGTGGGGGGAAGGACAATGCAGAGCGGGTGGCTCTGCAGAACCCGGACCGCTATCCGGGGCTGCAACGACAGCGTCAGGACAGATGGGAGACCGACTAATTACCGAGGCGACCTTGCCTCTTCGGCTAATAGGGGGACGGTGAGATTGGGGGGATAGCGTTCGAGGGGCTCAGGCGTGAGCAGAGTAGAAGGTGAGGCATGGATTACGGTAGATGGCCACTAAGGTGACCGAGGCAGAACAGTCACGTGCCGTAACCGGAGCAACGCTACCACTTCTCTGCTTAGAATAGGGTTCTGAATTATGGCTGCTTCAAGGCATCGTGATGGTGGGGAGAGAACCTGCCGCCTTAGGCTCGTCCAACCATTCGGCATAGATATTGAGAATAGTCTGGCTCTGGCCGCCCGCAATATCTGAAGTTCCCCCACGGAGCGAGCCGAGTAGAGTCTCATGTTAACTAGTGAAGTAAATGCAAAACCCGGCCATTCTACAGCAAGTTGCGCATCCCGTGTCTATGACAAGATAAAAGAAATACGGCTTCGATTACCAGGCGGTGCAGATCAAATATCTCCACCGAAGCCCCGGGAACCACTAGCGGCCCCCAAACAAAGGAAGCTGACGTCAGAGACGGCTTTGTAGATTTTCAAGGAGAATCTAATACTTCATAGAGTCTCTCTCCACACCACCAGGTAGAAAGAAGCTTTTGCGCCATGGATTTGACGGGACCATACTATGTAGACTTTGCGGTAGAAATCGGTATAGCGAATGCCGAAATCGTCACGGAATTCGCCGGCAACAATCGTGATTCTCTGAAATAATCACATAAGGTAAAGAAGAGAAATTGAGGGCGGAACTTGGTGGGGAGAAGTCGAGGTTTAAGGCACGATGTTAGTTTCGGCGGTAAGTAAAGTAAGACCTGCCATCCGACCAAATAAGCAAAGGCCTATGAGTGGCGGAAATATTGCCAAGAAGCCTCTCCGTACCGCAAGTAATATAGTCCAAAGAGGCGAAGATCAGCCTCACAACCCAGCAATTAGTCTATTCCAAACCCTTCCTCCGTTAAAATCTGACAATTGTCCACCATTTAGGTAGTCTGCATGTAGCTGACGTGTGTCTATGTCTCCGAGACGGGGTGAAGCGACGACGAAAGACACGAGATTTTGCCAGCCCCCTTTCCTTAGCCGTTTCAACCCCCCCTTGGCCCCGGCGCCGATCCGCACCATGGATGCTGGTAGGTATAAAGGTGTCGCGACGACTACCGCAGCGTTAGATCAAATTCGGGCTGTCGGCGCATTTCGGATCTTTCAAGATGTCTTTCTTGAAAGTCGTTGGGTGTTTTTCTTCGCTTCTTGCTCCGGTGCTGGCTATCACCGTCGAGACCTCTGATTCTTCTTACACCGTCAACACTGAAAGTTCAAACGGCTTCGTAACGACAATAAGCCGAACGAACTGCGACATCACCTCGCTGAATTACCGCGGCACCGAGTACCAGTACTCGGGCACAAAGAGCCATATCGCCTCTGGGTTAGGGTCAGCATCGACAAGTGTCTCTTTTACCACCCAGGGTAGGCATAATTGATGGCGTCTGCGAGGTATAGGTGCTAACGGACTACCGCAGGTGACTATGCGGTTGTACAATGCATTGCAGCTGGTGATGGCTTTGACCTGACTCACTACATGGTCTTCGGCGATGGCTCGGATCGGATCTATCTGGGCACTTATACCAACTCGGAACCGTCGGTGGGAGAACTGCGGTACATCTTCCGCCTCACTGGCCTGACCGAAGCCTATCCGTTTGGTGATCCCTCCAAGACGGCCGGCTCCAGTGAGACCGTTGAAGGGTCGGACGTCTTCCTCGTTGACGGCGAGACCCGTAGCAAGGTTTGAAGTCCTCGTGCAGACGCCGATGTCCGAGCCACTATATGAAGCACCTCCCGAGTCGGCTGACAAGTAAACATAGTTCTACTCCTCGGAGCGATTCATCGACGATGACGTATACTGCGCCACGGATACGGACGAGTCGGTCCACGCCTGCTGGCTGCGTCCCAACCACCAGGCGACCGAGAAGAGCGCGGGCGGGCCGTTCTTCCGGGATATCGACCTCAACTTTGGCGGCGACTACCACTCCGTGACGTACTACATGAACTCGGGCCACGTGCAGACGGAGGAGTACCGACAGGGCTTCCACGGCCCATACGTCTTCTCGTTCTCGCGCAGCGGTATCCCCAAGGCAAGCGAAGTGGACGTCTCTTTCTTCGAGCAGTTGGGGCTCGAGGGCTACGTGAGCGCGTCCGAGCGCGGCACCGTCTCAGGCACGGTGTCGGGCGTGTCGAGCGATTTCCCGACCGTGGTCCACTGGTACAACGACGACTACCAGTTCTGGACGTACGCGTCGTCGTCGGGCGCCTTCACGTCGCCGCCCATGGTCGCCGGCGAATACACCATGGCGCTGTACCAGGACGAGCTGCTCGCCGCGACGACGGCGGTGTCCGTGACGGCGGGTGGCAGCACAACTGCCGACATCGCCGCCGACAACGCGATCTTGACGCAGGACCGCACCACCATCTTCCAGCTGGGCGACTACGACGGACGACCTGTGGGCTTCCTGAACGCCGATAACCAGCTGCGGATGCACCCCTCGGACGCACGCATGTCGGATTGGAACCCAGGCACGGTGTCGGCCGCGGATGGCGCTGCCGCCTTCCCCATGGCCATCTTCAAGTCGGTCAACGACGGGCAGAAGATCACGTTCTCGCTCGACGCCGCCGTCGATGCCGAGGCCACGATCCGCCTCGCGACCACGCTGTCATTCGCGGGCGGGCGCCCTGTCGCCACCGTCAACGAGTTTGCGTGCGACGCCCCCTCGGCCCCTTCTAAAATCGACAGCCGTGGCGTCACACGCGGCGCGTACCGCGGCCATGGCGAGGTATACGAGTGCACCATCCCCACCGGCACGCTCGTCGCCGGCGAGAACACCGTCACCATCAACGTCATCTCCGGTAGCAGCGGCGATACGTTCCTAAGCCCTAATGTGGTAAGTGACCTCATATATGTGCCTGGGATGACTACCCACTCAGCTGTCGCGAAACCGTGCGCTGACACATATTCTCTCGCAGATCTTCGACGCCATAGAGCTGTTCCACTGAGAGCAACCAGTGGTCACCATCGCTGAGTAGGGTGCTGCCTGGGCTGCATTAGGTTCGGGCATAAACGCCCTGGAGCAGCTGGTGTCCTTTCCGATTGTCTATATTTCAGATACCTACCTAGCTTTTCCGCAACGTACATATACAGTTTCGCGCATATGCAAGGGTTGCGACTTTAAAATGGAGGTGACATGCCTTGGACCCGGGTCTTAATACACGGGTTCCAAGGTATCTGCGAAACGGCTCCGTCATTGCATAGTAACGAAGCCGAAGAGAGGCGACTAGTTGTTTTGAAGGCAGTATTATTAGCGCTGACAGTCCAGCATCGCCCTACAAGGCTTCCTATGGCGGAGTAGCAAGCTAAGCCCCACGAGAATCCTAGCATATATGCTGCCGCACTACCCGAGCTGCATGAGGGATCCATAAGCGATAGCCAATTACTTGTACGCCCTCACACAGCCACTTTCAATCCCGGCGAGTTGAGAGTGCCGGATCCAACACTCGAGAATCACGCCGGGTTGCTTAGGTTTCGGCCGCTCTGTCCGCCACAGAACTAATTCATGTCTTAAGCTTAGGTATTACTGCTTGATTTGAGCTTGAATCCCACCATGAACCCTTCTGAGAGCGAATATGACAATCTCACACACACACCTCTCTCACGCTTGTTTCTCCATAACGAACGACTTCGCAGCACCTATTGTAATCCCATCAAGTGCTAACAAACCATGGGTTCCGAAAAAGAGAATCTGGTAGCCCAGGAGGAAACGGCCCAAGCGGATGACAGGCTCCCACCATACGAGGAAGCCAGTGCGGCAGGCCCGTCCTGTCACTTGGAGTCCGCCAGTAACAGCGACGCACCACCGCCACCACCGCCCCCACCAGTGGAAAAGTCCGGTGCCCAGTCCGCGGGGCCAACAGTTGCATCCCCCTTCGACTTCCCACCTCAGGAAGCCCCTCCATCGTACCCCTCACAGAAGCCCATCCAGAAACCCATCGCGATCCCGCAGACGCGGCCCGAGGCCGCGGCGCCCTTCCTGCAGGCTTACGCGCCGTCGCTGCTGGGCCGTGGTATCCCCGCCGACAGGTGGGTTTCCTTCCTGGACACGCTGTCCGCATTCCTCGCGGCCAAGGTCTCGGAGCGCGCCATCGCGCACGCGGCCGACCTCTCGCGGGAGATCTTACACGTCGGCGGCGACGTGCCTAAGAAGCTCGGCCGCGACGTCGCGGCGCACGCCAAGTCCGTGGGCCGCGGCATCGTCGACAGCGCGCGTAAGGGCAGCGTCATCGGCGCGGCCGCCGGCCTCGTCGGTGGCGCCATCAGCATCCCCGTCAGGGCGGCCCTTAGCGCCGTGGACGCCACGCTGAGACTCCCCGGGTCTGCGCTCGCCGCCACGTCGCGCCGGCCGCTAGCTCCGCGCGAGCGCGCCGACGCGTACGTCGCGGTCGCCGGCCAGGGCTGGCTCAGCCCTCGGGGCCTCGAAGCCAGGCTGCTGGATACGCGGCAGCTAGGGGAGCTGCTCGGCGTCCCCGCCTCGCGGCTCGTGGGCGCGGCGCGCGGTACTGAGTATGGGACTGCGGCCGGGCGGACGGGCGCCCTAGCCACTTATATTGGCGAGTTGGAGGTCCTGGCGCCATCGGAGATGCTGGAGATCGCGGACGGGACGTTGTGGCTGGTCGTTACTGAGAAGAACGGCCATTCTTGATGGGTGTACGTGCTTGGAGTTAGATAGAGAGTAGTCTGCCGGAATATGCTGGTGAATAGTATGATAGCATTACATTGGGCGTCATGATATCTTGCATAGCTGCTTTTACCCATAATGGCCCTATAGGAGACAGGAGCCAAAATATAAGAATAGAATAGCCATACTCAACTAATAACAGTAATTGACTTTTAATGTACATATTGAACGTTGGGGCTTTTCGGTTTCTTCAAAATAGAATTCTCCATAGGTGTTACGAACATAAAAACAGCAATAGGATGTCCCTACGTGCTAGAGGTCGCGCGGCCTTTATGGCCAGAGCCTGACCGGTGCAATAGGACAGATTAAATGCATCTACGGCCTAAGAGACAGTTATTCAAACTTCGGGTATCTTGGCATTTACGGCAGTTGTATTTGGTCTATGGGGAAGCTACATATAAGGGGCTCCTTATGATGAAACTATGACGATGCCTATGGGGGATGTATGATTTGGCCATGTCATCTCTTTCCCCTCCTTCCAGCAATACCCCATGTCTTCCCTGGTGACCATCGCTACCGGCTGGGTTTTAGTGTGCGGGAGTCGAATCCGCCGTCGACTCCTGCAGGGACTCCGGCGTCAACTCCCGTAGGAGAGGAAGGTTGCCGCCATTCCTCTTTCTGAGCCAGTTAATAACCGAGACGTAGCCGTTGGCCCTTCCGTAGCAAGCCGGTGTGTGTGTCCAGCGTTGTCCAAAGCCTCGATATGCGCTGCATGGTAGACCAAGACCATGGCGGCGTGGAGGCGAGGCATCTTCCCTCCTTTCGAGCTGAGCAGGACGTGGAGGGCCGTCCGTCCCTTGTTGTCTTTGGAATCGGGGCGGCGGCCGCGGTCGAGAAGAGCTCTGATGACCGAAACCTTAGGACTATCCAACATGCAGGCGCGGTGGAGCGGAGTCTCCCCCTTTTATTCTTGACGTTAACGTGCGCACCATAGTGAAGGAGCGAAGAAATCGCTTGGTCCGCAGGCAAGTGGAATTTCGCGAGGGTGAATAAAGCGCTCTGCCTTGCGCTGACAGTCTCGTTGTCGGTCAGGTTAGGTCGTGCCCCAGCACGTAATAGCATGCAGATCACTGTCTCGCAACAACGAAATCGAGAGGCGCGAGGACCGTCAAATGATACGCGGCCTGGAAGCCGATTTGCAATGAACTTCATGCCTCTGGCGACTCGTTCGAGTATGCGGAGGCCGGAAAGCGGACTTGGAATGTTGATATCGAGCCCCCTTTCCCGAGAAGAGCCTCAAGGAACCTGATCCAACCTGAATAAGAATAGTCCGCTATGCAGGAGTCCACCACCGAGTGCAGAATTGCCTCTCCTCCACGTGTGACCATGTGATCGATCTTGCTGTTTCTTAGCACTTCGCGGAACTTCAGTACGGAATCATCGCCTGGGTGGTTCAAGACAAGCGGAAGAGCAGATTCCTAACTGTACCTCCACGTTGCCAAACCACTGCCGCGCCCCATGGGGTCCGCCTTGGCGTTGAGCAGAGCCCTTGTGGCGTCAAATGTCACACAGGAGTGAAAGGCAAGTGAAAGCGGGCTCCGCAGGCTGTTGCTGACCTTGTTCGGATCAGCGCCTTCTTTCAGAAGAGCTCTCACTATAATGTTTAATCCTTGTGTGAGGCTGGGAGTCGCTCCGACATATTGACGGAGGGCTACGCTGAGGGGAGTAGATTCGCGTCCAACAAAGCTCGTCAGAAGGTTACAGTCTGCTTTCCGGTCGATAAGGAACTTGGCCACCTCCAGCTGGCCGTAACGGATGGCGAGCGTGAGCGGAGCCATCCCACAGTCCTGCAGCGGCGACATGGGATAACGAGTGAGGAAATGCTGGTTGACATCGCCGCCGAAGTCAAGCGCTGGGGTAAGTGTATTGGCCTTGCCATTCTTGCAGCTCCAATAGATTGCGTCATTTTTGGACTGGATGTCCCTTTTGTATAGCTCGAAGGTGAGATTATCCTTCATGGCGGTACATGTCCGGACCAAGGCGGCCAAGTCAGATTGTGGCAGTCGTCTTGGGATCATTAACAGAATTTGGTTGGGAATCGCGAAACGGCCGATGTTGTGAGAGGGAGCCAGGACCGCTTGGGACGCAGTTCCAGCACAGTGGGGCCTAGAAGATGGCGTAGTATCGTCCATGATTCTGTGAGGGTACAATAGAACTGAGTCCTACTTGCGTATTATTAGAATAGACCAGGAATACGGGTATAATAAATGAATACGAACTCGAAATGCACTGGATCCAAGGAGTTTGTTGCAAGGGGGAGAATGGGGAGAAAGTAATCCAGGAAATAAACATGAGGATAGGAAATAAAGGAAGGAGCTGCAAGTACTGGACCCGCCATCGTCGAATATACGTCGTCGTCGACAGAGATCTCTGTCGTCTAGAGGGTTGTATATCAGCAAGTACGTTATATATGTCCGAGGGGGGTACATCGTCGAGGGAGTTATATCGTCGAGGCGACATGGATCCTTAACAAGGTGGATGTTATGACTGGGTGGCTTGTTTTAATAGTGCTCTCATGCTATTATAGACAGAAAAAGTTCGCTAGAGTAAACACCCAATAAACGAAAGAATCTGTAGACGTAATGGTGCTGCTATTTCCAGCAGAAGTATATCGTCAAGAGAATACTGTCGACGACTTGAGTGTAATACTTCCATAGTCCAGCGAAGAGACCGTCCCAGTTCACCACCATGCCTCCCTACAGCCATAAGATGAAAGGACCAAAGTAAACAGGCGGGCCAGTACGTCGACTAAGGTTATGTGGCGTGGTAGTTTTTACACTCTATCCTCCACCGGCATCTGTGTCGTTGAAGTACAATGCTTAAGCCGTCGTCTTGGTGTTTAACAAGTACGACCTCAGACGGAGCGAATAAAGCTGTAGATACGGATATTTTATCTGGGTGTCTTAGAAGTCTTCCACAATCACCAAGGATATGGACATCAACATAAAAGGCGAGACATCACTCATCGTTATGATGTAAATGCGACCTGTTATGTCGTGGAAGAAATATAAAGGACGTTAAAACCTTCATATGCTTTCTTTGCTTTCTAGCTTGGCAAATATTAACCAGAATATCAAAAAGAGGTTGCCTCTGCAAAGAGAAAAGACATCTACGAACGGTTCGTAAATATCCCAATATCGAACATACGGCACGGAGTGTCTGCCGACTCATCTCACCCCACCATTCCGTTCTCTGTTCTGCTATACTCCACTGCCTTGACGTCCTCTAAGCGCCGGGCTCTCCGTTCTGCATTCCGTATACGGCGACCCAGACAATCGTCGAAAAAAAGGGAACCGGTCGAGGGCCCCGGGCGCCTTATCTCCTCCTGCTCCGTACGATGCCTTCCTGTCAAATATAGGGGATATCAGTTGCGTTGTTGTGGGGACCAGGCCGTAACACCGGGCTTATAATTATTATCGTTAGGTTGACTGCAAAAAAAGGTGGAATAAAATATGGAAGTTATAAATTTGTTGTGGATAATCTAAGCTTTGGGAAGCAGTGGGTAGGAAGCTTTATATATAATGGGGGAGCACCGGAACAACGTTGTTACGGGGTGTCTACAGTTCCCGGTGGCTTTGATGACTAAGCAAGTGACCCCTATTCTGCGACACATACTCCTTCCAAACCCCAAAGATGCAAAGCACCAGCAGCATCGCCAACTCGACAGAATACCGGATATGAAGATGTTCCCCTTGCAGTTGATGCCCATCCTCTCGTCCACTATCTCCTTTTCCACCTAGGTACGTAATCATGAGAATATGAACTGATTCAATGATGGGACTGGGTAGTTGCTGCGGCCTCGGCATATTCAAAGGCATCCATGAAAATTGCTGATGAACTGGAGTCTGATTCAGTATCAGAATCGTGACCACAATCCTGAGAATTTCTGCTTTGTAAACTGGATTGTAGCGCTTTAAAATCTCTTAGAAATCCATCTTGTTTGTTGTATAGACGCTGTTCAGCAATATCAATAGCGGTGTAGCCGTCGACATTCCTGGCGTCTTCATTGATGCTGTTTAGTTTGCTCTCCGTAAGGATTCGTATAGTAGAAAGGTCGCCGTCCAAAGCTGCGCAATGGAGTATAGTATTTCCTCTCGTATTTATTCTGTCATGACGAGCCTTCTTGTCCAGAAAAAGGCGGATACAGCGATGACTGTTGTGGATGACCGCCTCCATAAGCGGGGTTTCTCCCTTGGTGCTCTCAACTTCTACATTCGCCCCCTGTTCAATAAGGAACCGCGCCATTTCCTCCCGATCGTATTTGGCAGCTTCAGATAAGACTGTTCGTTTCTGGTGATTTGAATCCTCCGTATTGAGACCAGCCTCCAGGAGCGGTTTGATAAGTTCGATTTTATCTTCTCCTCGTACCGGGGCAAAATGCAGGACACTACTTCCCCATCTCGACTTTTGTGATACATCCGCGCCGGATTTAATCAGTCTGGTGATTAATCTCGGCTCTTGACATGTCGGAGCATAATGAAGTGGGGATCTACCCGATTTATCGACTTTATTCGGGTCAGCTCCATGATCCAAGAGAACCTGAGCCGCTTGAAAATCTCCCTTTTTTATTGCCCATAAGAGTGGTGTATTTCCAAGCACGTCGACTTTATTGATTGAGGATGGAGAACGTCGTAGTTCGTCCTGGATATCCCCGTTCTCGAGACCGACCACAATTTGGTGGAGAGGAGTAAGCCCAACATCATCATGGTAATCCGCGTTAGGAAACAAACTCTTTATTGCAGTTTTCACGAATCCGGGTGGGACGCTGAGATATTTCTCCCAGGCCATTGCGACCGGGGATCTGAGCAGAAACATGAGCTGCAACATCCTGGTAAGGTGGTATAACGAAAAGGCCCAATTAGAAACTTAAGACACTCACATGCCAGCATGATCAGCAAGATTTGGGTCAGCCCCTTCATTCAAGAGAAACCTGGCAATTCCAAAACGGCCCATTCGGATTGCAGTCTGTATGCCATATCAGATAGATGTTCGGACTAGAGGTACCGGGCCGGATTCTCTAGGAAAAGCCGAGGTAGATAGGCTTACATGTAAAGGTGAACCGCCGTCCAAAAAGCTGACGTCCTTTGGGGATGCAATTTTCCGGCTGAACGAAGCGATGATGCTCTCCATGTCACCGCACGCGGCCGCATGAAAGACATCAGCATCTTTATCCACAATATTGACGGAGTTAAGGCTAAATTTTAAAGAGTAGTAGCTAAAGCTCGAAGTAATGGCCAATCCAATTTGTGCAAAGAACCACCCCGGGAAGTAATAGTTAATTCGAAACTGTGGTGCGGACGGGCGCCGACAAAGCGATGAATCGCAAGTCGGAGTGACGACAGGAAGACCAACATAACCGACAAAGAGAGATCCGCAGAGTCGACGTAATAGATCAGGGGTCTGCAAGTCGTATCTACGGTGACATACGCAATTGCAAGGTCGTGGACAGCATAATGGCCGATATGTTGTTTGAAAAGTAATGTCTCCATCGCTTGGTAATGTGCCATTTGTTTCGAAACGAGACTGGGTGCCTGAAGTGGTACTTTGCAGCAATGACAACAGAGTTCTACATTGGCCGGGACCGTGTGAACCTTCGTCTGCTGTCTGGGTCGCCGCGGTGATTTGCGACGTCGAAACTCCTTGGACGTTCTGGCTTTGCGTCGCTGTACAGTTGGCGCGTATGTCTTGAAGTTCGAGCTGGATTTTCTGAAAATTTTGGCTTTGGTAATTTTAATGTCAGCTATTTTCCCACTTGGAATATATCATGAATTGGAGAAAATGAATCATACTAAGCATGCAGCTGAAAAATCGTCAGAAACTTCTCTTTTGAACTCTTAATAAGGTTTCTCTTCTCTTGTATGTCACTGATGTCTACTCTCTTTAAAAATCGACGGGTTCGCCCTTTGGGAGAGTCACTCAATGCTCTTTGTGTCTCGTCAAGGGCGGACGTGATTCCGCTAATCATGCGCGAAATTTCTGGTTCCGAGTGGACCAGCGTACTGTCGAGGCGATTTATCTCGCTCAGCATGAGTTGTAGGTCGGCAACATCATTGAGCAGGGCCGAGATTATCTCAGGTTTGTGTTTAATCTCTTTGAATAAATTGGCGAGCTTAGCAGATAACTCTGAAATGGTGAGAATGCTGGCGACCCCAGAGATAGCCTCCATCGCAGCACTCTAGAATCAATTTGCAGCGGCGATCGCTAGGCCATTTCTTATGTTCTAGGAATATTTTATATTGGCAAGGGCTGAAGACGCATAACATGGGCTGAAAACGTTGGTGATCGCGGAGCTTGCTGGTTATTTAAATATTACTGTCAGATCTGCTGGCTACAAGTCAAAAGGGTATAATTAGTTACCTCCATCACGGCCACTTATACAGCCATGTAGAGTCACATACAAATTTGTATCGGCTTGGACATCGGAGACCGTTTCTGCCGATACTTACCGCTATCGGAGCCTTCCAATCCTCGAAGATTATTGATCTTGAACGAAATCGACGAGGTTACATACCAGACAATTCTCTATACACATCTACATCCTAACCCCACTTGGCATATAGTGCGCCAGTGGAGGTAACTTAGTAACTAAAAATACCCCTGTGACTTGTACACCCAGGCAGCCGCAAGCCCCACCTTGTATGAGTCATAGGGGAGTCGAATATTTAGAGTACATATAGTCCAGTCTGTAGAAGCTTATTTTCCCGGTTGTACGGGCGATAACCAGCGGAGTAGTCGGTAGCAATGACCCTCTGGTCACGGATACCCCGCATTCTCATTCATTCCCCAATGAGCTGCTTTGAATTCCCGCCGTTATATGTGTCGGAGGTGTCGATAAAATTTCCTCCCTGCTGGTAGAACTCATCCAGAAGCTTGAAGGGGTCCTCTGGGACCTCGAAAAGTTCACTCAACAGGTTTCCAACAGTGATACCTCCAAAGCATGTAGATGAAAACTTGACAGATGCCGTAGCGGAGAGCACCCGATGATACCCTGGAGGCGTGCAGGCTGAAAGGGGGGGGCCTTAAAAAGCGACATGGTGGCTCTGACAATAACTAATAGCTAACATTGCCCATATAGCAGTGGATCCTGAGCAGGCTGGCTGTGAATGTCCAAGCATACAAGAGCTAGCTGGCTGGATAGGGATAGTGTGAAGAATCTAGCTAACACATCTAAGATCTATATAAGCAAATATCCGACTACATACTGTTAAGATAGCTCCTTCGGCTATTAGTAAAGAGTGATATCACGAGAAATCGGGATTAACGGGCCGGAAATGGCGGCCCGTTAAGGGTGTGGACCGTTGAATTACTTCTTCCTTTTTTTGTGGCGGCGGGGGGGGGGGACTTATAGCAAAATTTGGTGGATTGTCCATTCTCTGCGTTACAATGCTCGAATTATAGCATTTTGGCTCCTATGTGGAAGCTGAGAGATAAATGCATATTCATAATCTACAGTAACAGGCCGTAACTCAATTCTCCTGATTAGCGCATGTTTATTTACAGTAACGTAAAATTAAATGGATCGCGGCCGACCCTCCGCGACCCTCCGCGACCCTCCGCGACCCTCCGCGACCCTCCGCGCATCTCCGAGGCGCTCTGTCACATTCAACTGGCGCATGAGACCTCGCAGCGAAAGAGTCATTCGGAGGGGACACCGTCACACCCGAAAGCGCAGACCCGGCAAGCCCTAGGCTTTTTGAGATGATCCATGGATGTCCCGTATGGGCGGAGCAGTTTGAAACATAAAAGATCATTACGCCCCTGACATGAAGGATAACAGGCGGCTCTATCACGTCAGACTACCGCACGGACACCAACTTCTGTGAAGCCATACCAAGATGACCTCGTTAAACGATATGCTAGAGTCGGCAGTGAGCAATGGCACGGCTCCCGGAATCGTGGTCGTCGCCAAAAGCAAGGATGGTAAGTAGTTCCGGCCGGGTCACCGGTGACTCCTTCTTATTCCTCCAGAAGATTGTTGACCTTCCCTTCCCTTCAAGGCAAAGTTGATTACGCGAAGGCATTTTCGCGACAGGGTAGGACGCCATACAACCTGGACACCGCCATGGTCATATCTTCCATGACGAAGCTCCCAACGTCGGTCGCCGCATTGCAGCTCGTCGACAGGGGCCTCGTGGCGCTCGACGAGGACCTGTCGTGGCTGCTCCCGTCTCTCGCCAAGAAGGGTGTCCTCACCTCGGTGGCGGACGATGGGACCCTGACGGTGCGCAGGCGGCAGAACCCTATCACGCTGCGCAGCCTGATCGCCCATACATCAGGCGCCGGTTACCCCTTTCTAGACAAGCGCCTCGGCAAGATTCGGACCATGCAGAAGCACGAGCTGCGCAACGGCACGGTCGACGAGATGTTCGACCTACCGCTACTGTTCGAGCCTGGGGAGGGTTGGGCATACGGCACCGGCCTCGACTGGGCCGGCGTGGTCATCGAGAAGCTGAGCGGCCTGTCGCTGGATGAGTATATGAAACGAAACATCTGGGGACCTCTGGGAGTCCCGGGCGGTTCGACGTTCCTTCCGGACCAGGATCCTAACGTCAGCGACCGGAGGGTACCTATGGCGTTCCGCGACGGCCCGGAAGGGCCCGCTGTTGAGAAGCCGGGAGCCCCGACGGTCGCCGACGGGCTCAAGGTGTGCTTCGGCGGGCACGGGTTGATCGCGAGCATGCGAGACTGCTTCGAGGTGGCGTACTCGCTTCTCTTAGACGACGGGCGGCTGCTGAGCAGTGAGACCGCCGCACTGATGTTCCAACCCCAGCTGACGCCCGCGAGCCGGCAGGCCCTTGCCGAGTTCATGGAGACGCCCGACATGAAGCTCCTCTTCCCCTCGCCGCCGATCAACCGGGACTACGGGCTCGGCGGCCTCCTTATCACGGGAGAGGAGCACGAGTATTGGCGAAATGGGGCGCTGATGTGGGGAGGCGCCGCGAACCTCAACTGGGTAAGTCATTTCCAAGCTCTAATTACATGGACATGGAGTTATTGGCCTGCGTAAGGTGTATCACCCCAGCTAACAGTAATGGAACTATGTAGTTCATTGACCGTTCCGCAGGGGTTTGTGGCGTCTTTGGTTCTCAGCTGATGCCACCCGGGGACGCCAAGATGAGGACGTTGATAAATGCTTTCCATGCTGACGTCTACCGGAGAGCAGCGAAGCTGGAATAATCGCCGAGGAAAGGCTCTTGGTGACTTCGCCCAGACATATACTCGTCGTCTCAAGTACACTTTGGTCTTGGTAGTTAGCACAAACTTAACGCGTCTGGTTGTACATATCATTCGATAGGGGGTGAGTTTGTTATCACAACTCAGGAAATGCATTACGTTTTGTCCCCGAATTTTATGCTTTATCTCGCCTGCTCCGTCCCGTATTCGCGCCGTGACTATTCGCTAATCCGTGCATAAACCTGGAATGCACAAGATGAGGCCTCCCTAGTATATAATCCAACCTGATAGTAAGCAAGGTGGCAGGGAATGAAAACCCAGACGACAGCAAAATATGTCTTATATCCCCCTGGTCAGAGTTCAACAGAAGTTCTTGAATAATTAAGTAAAGTGCACGCCTTTTATCTTGAATATTTCGAGTGGCTGGCGAAGTATCATTACTTGAATCAGATTGGGCAGCGATTTTTTTCATGTGCGAAGATATGTACCCCTTTTTGTTGCAGAAGTGCTTTAGGTAAGTTACGCTAGGTTACGGCAAGCTATGAGTCCCTCTTTAAGAGTAGCAATACATTGATGAAGCCATTGACATGGCGCAGGAAATGAAAATACCCACAGGAATCTATCAGAGCCTCGTCAGTTGCAGGGGAGCGGTGTATGGGCAATGATAGGCAATGGGTTCAAGCCATTTGGGCATGAGAAGGAACCCACTGTGGGAGGTAGGAGTTAGACAACAGAGGTAGAGGCGATGGGGTTTGGTGGGGTCTCCACCTCCAGATGACAACTTTAGTAAATGGTATCGAGAGAGGAGGAAACTCGGGCTGAGGCATTGCACGGTGGCTACCACCACTCGATGTCTGTCGGAACCCAAACTCAAGGTAGGAAGGAGTTTAAAAGAATTGGCATAGGAAGTAGTTGGATATCTAAGTGTTACTGCCAGCAGAAAATATCAGCGAATGATGATCTTGTCGGTATTGGGAATTTGAAGGAGGCGCTATGGGCGGAGACGTTGGATAGGGGCTTCTCTGGTACAACAACAGACTGAAGATGGCCGGGATGCTGCAGTCCATAGTACATTGAATGGGAGAATCAATAACCCGAGTTTGAAAGCGGGTTTGTCTTCGTCGCGGTCTGTGGGTGGTACTCAGACGATTTATCCTCTAAGGAATCCTTTAATTTATGTCTGAATTGGGATGATGATTTCACGGTCATTAAACTGGCTGCAGTCCTCACGGAATATCTACTTAATGATCTCTATTGAAAATAATGGTAACAGGGCGAATCGAGTCCCGTAGAGCGATAAACTCCACGGTTGAAAATAGGTATTTTTATTGTCGCAGAATAGGGGTCACTTGCTTAGTCATCAAAGCCCCTAGAAGCGGTAGAGACCCCGTAACATCGTTGTTCCGGGGCTCCCACACTATATATAGAGCTTCCTAGCCACTGCTCTTGAGAGCCTAGATTATCCAGGACAATTTACACTTCCCACACCTTATGCAACCTTCTCTCGCGATCAGCCTAACTGTGACATTTATCACATGGGCTGAACAGACATTGGCGAAGCGGCAGTTCAGACAGGATGGTAACAATTGGTTTACAGGTATTCTGCAACAATGTACTAGCCATTACTTTCAAGCCGCTGGAGTCAACTATAGAAAAAACGGCACGGTTTACGTAACATAACCAGGTAGAAGCAGTTATGCATATAAACACTTATCGTAGATCTACTGCACTACACCAACCTCCTAGACCCTCGCGACCTATTATGACAAACCTCGCATCAGCTATCACATTTTCCTTCACATACGGTACTATATGGTAATGGTGCTTATATTGAAGAAAGCAAGCTCTGAGTGGAAATACCCTTGAATATTACCTGCTAGTAAAATATGAGGCAACCTCTTTCTTTAGTTTATAGCTAGCAGGGGACTGTTTACGGTACCGTGAAATGGCTCGACGTTGATATAAGGTAGTAGAAGCGGGCTTGGCAAGGGCGCCTCCGGGACCACAAATGTTACAGCTGCAGGCCAGGCACTGCATCAAACATCAACTGATACTGTACCTGATGGTGCGATAGCGGGGCTACATCATAGCGGGGCTCCGGCGCTCGAACCGCTGTGGACCCGTTACAACAGTAGGTAGCGCTAAGGGTTGCAAGGGTCCGAGAATTGCCCCTCCGTTCATCGCAGTGGGAAAAATGTAGCGGGTAAAAGTGACTCAGCCTGGAACTGTCAACATCTTCAAGAACACTCCCGCCTTCTTCGTATCCTCTCCTTTGCCGTTCTGTCACTAGAAGAAGCAATTGACCGCACTGGGACACAATGGAGCACCTTAAACTGACATTCAAGCGCTGCAAGGCCGAGAACCGGGTACGTTGCTAAGCCCACCATCATCGCTGCGTTGTCCTTGTCTTGCGAGCCAGAAAACACCACACAGATGGCAACAGCAACCAGATATTTCAACGCCAGCTGGGCGGAATGGTCGAAACAGCCTGCTAACCCGTCATATAGACGGCCTTGGTGACTTATGTCACTGCCGGATATCCCAAGCCCGAGGAGACGCCCGATATCCTGGTGGGAATGCAGAAGGGTGGTGCAGGTATGTGGTGATATGCAAATGGCACAAATTCCCACGGCAACAGTGTTCGGAAGCAAAACTGACAAGTGGCTAGATGTAATCGAACTCGGTGTCCCATTTACAGATCCAATTGCGGACGGCCCCACGATCCAGACCTCCAACACACAGGCTCTTCTCAATGGCGTCACTATCAAGTCCACCCTACAGATGGTCCGGGATGCACGGTCGAAGGGGTTGACGGCCCCCGTCTTGCTGATGGGATATTACAACCCCCTTCTCAGCTATGGCGAGGAGGCCCTCCTCGGGGATTGCAAGGCGGCCGGTGTAAACGGCTTTATCGTTTGTGATTTGCCGCCCGAGGAGGCCGTATCTTTCCGGAAGTTCTGCAGCAAGGGTGCTCTATCCTACGTCCCTCTGATTGCTCCCGCCACGTCAGATGCGCGAATGCGCATTCTCTGCTCCCTCGCCGACTCCTTTATCTACGTCGTCTCGCGTCAAGGCGTCACTGGCGCCCTCGGTACCCTGAATGCGAACCTGCCTAATTTACTCGAGCGAGTCAAGAAGTACAGTGGCGACAAGCCGGCCGCAGTCGGGTTTGGTGTCTCTACGCGCGAACATTTCCAATCAGTGGCTGCCATCGCGGATGGGGTGGTTATTGGGTCACAGATCGTCACGACGCTCATGAAGGCAGAGCCTGGACAGGGAGCCAAGGCCGTGGAAGAGTACTGCTCTTATGTGTGCGGCCGGACCAGCGACCCCCAGCAGGAGGTCGCGCGAGAGGTTGGGTTAGTCGAGGCCCTTAACGGTGCCAAGGAACCCAGCGGCGAGGACGTAACCGTCAGCGGGGTTATCACAGAACACGACGACTCTGAACTAGTCGCACAGCTTGCTGCCATGCACTGCAAGATCCCTGACCGGTTTGGCGAGTTCGGTGGACAATATGTTCCCGAATCCCTCATGGATTGTTTATCACAACTCGAGGACGGATTCAACAAGATCAAGGACGACCCGGCGTTTTGGGAGGAGTACCGTTCATACTACCCTTACATGGGACGGCCGGGTCAACTCCACCTTGCTGAACGACTGACCGAGTACGCTGGCGGTGCTAACGTCTGGTTGAAGAGAGAAGACCTGAATCATACAGGGTCGCACAAGATCAATAACGCGCTGGGACAGATTCTCCTTGCTAAGAAATTAGGCAAGACGAAGATCATTGCTGAGACCGGTGCCGGTCAGCACGGTGTGGCTACGGCTACTGTCTGTGCCAAGTTTGGCATGGAATGTACAGTCTTCATGGGTGCCGTAAGTCAGCCCATTCGTGCCGCATCCATCAATCGATTACTAATAATGCGCCATATAGGAGGACGTTAGACGCCAGGCGCTAAACGTCTTCAGGATGCGTCTGCTTGGGGCAAAGGTCATCGCCGTCGAAGCTGGCAGCAGGACGCTCCGCGACGCCGTCAACGAGGCGCTGCGCTCGTGGGTGGTACACCTCGACGACACGCACTACATCATCGGGTCGGCGATCGGGCCGCACCCGTTCCCGACGATCGTGCGGACGTTCCAGTCGGTCATCGGCAATGAGACGAAGGAACAGATGCTGGCGAAGCGCGGGAAGCTGCCGGACGCCGTGGTGGCGTGCGTGGGCGGCGGCAGCAACGCCGTGGGCATGTTCTACCCGTTCGCGAACGACCGAAGCGTCAAGCTGCTGGGTGTAGAGGCTGGCGGCGACGGTATCGACACACCGCGGCACTCGGCGACGCTGTCGGGCGGCACCAAGGGCGTCCTGCACGGTGTGCGCACGTACGTGCTGCAGAACGAGCACGGGCAGATCCAGGACACGCACTCGGTGTCGGCGGGGCTCGACTATCCGGGCGTGGGGCCGGAGCTGTCGTCGTGGAAGGACTCGGAGCGCGCCAAGTTCATAGCCGCCACCGACGCCCAGGCCTTCGAGGCCTTCCGCCTCATCAGCCAGCTCGAGGGCATCATCCCGGCCCTCGAGAGCGCCCACGGCATCTACGGTGCTCTCGAACTCGCCAAGACCATGCCCAAGGACTCGGACGTCGTCATCTGCCTCAGCGGCCGTGGCGACAAGGACGTGCAGAGCGTCGCTGACGAGCTACCCAAGATCGGGCCCAAGATCGGCTGGGACCTGCGCTTCTAATGGAGGTTGGTAGAGGACATAGAGGCTGGCGAGGGTCTAGGGTAGATGATGACTCGAGATGGTTGGTATAGTGGACTTGATACAAAAAAGAGAGGATAGAGCTCGTTCTAGGGGCATGGCGACGCCTTCTCCTCGATATCACATCACGATCTGTATATAGAAATGAAACATAAAAAATTTATATCAGAAGTTGCTATTGCCGACTTGAATCTCGTGACGTGGACCTCTAATCATCATTTGTCGTTTGGGTTGTCTCCATTTGTACATTTCTTTATACATAGAAATACAGGATCGCAATCTGCGGAGCCTCGGTAACGGTATGACACGTCGCGTGGTGACACCAATTACCGATATATCGACTGGTTCCCATCGCACGGCCCGCCCTCAAGCCTTCGTCCTCGTCTCAGGCTCCGTCCCATCTTTGACCTTGCGCTCAGCCTCGGCCACGTGCTCTGCCTCTCCCACGAGCTCTGTTCCGGCGGCATGCTGCGCCGCGGCCGCACGATCCGCCTCGGTCACCTCACCAAGCACGAACTCCTCGTCCCGCGCGATCATGCCATCGACCAGATCCTCCACGGCCTTGGCGGCCATCCTGCCGCCGTCCTCGCCGACCAACTCCGGTTCGACGGTCTCTTCCGCCGCATGTTCCTCTTTCGGCGGCAGGCCCAGGGCCTCCCTCTCGCGCGCGAACCGCGCCCGCACGGCGGGGGTCTGCATGATCTTCCAGCGCAGGGCCCAGCCGGCGGGGCCGAGCTCGCGGATGCGCTTGGCCTTGGAGCCCAGGAGGTACTCGTCGATGCCGCCGAGGCGGTCGACGGTGCGCAGGACCTGGGCCGTGAGGCGCGTGCGGATGAAGGCGCCGAGGGCGGGCGACCACAGCCGCTTCGTGTGCCGGTTCGGCAGCCACGAGGTCCGCGACTTGCGGTCGTACTTCTCGGAGACGGTGTTGCCGAACCGGATCTTCGACCGCCCGAACAGGCCCTGGTTCCGCTGCTTGTACGTCCGGAAGGGGCCGTACGGGTACGGCGGGATCTGATCCGCGGGTACCGTCAGGTGCGAGGGCGTCTGTCGTCGGGGCTGCGGGGTGCTGCTGAATGCGCGGCTGGCTTGGAAGGTCGCCGCCGGCGCGCTGTAGCTGGCGAGGCTGGTTGCTAGACACCGCTGCGGTACCGCTAGCGGCCGTAGCGACGGCGGCATCTTGTGGTGTCTTTCTTGTCGGCGACTATGCGGGTTGGAGGGTTCGACTGCTACGGGGTCCTCGCGGCGGTATTTCAACAGCCCATGGAAACCTTAATTAGAGACTGTTGTCGGTCTGTGGATGTCGTGGTGGCGTGTGAATTTCGCTGCTCTTCTGTATCGTGCAAGCCCCCCCGAGCTCTTGATTCCCAGTAACTTGAAAGATTTCGGGTGCCATTGGCCATTGGAAGACTATCGGAATAACTGGGGCCGGACATTATCCGATTGAAAACCCCCCCTTCTCCCCCACCAAAAGCTGTTATCGGCGATTTACCTAGGTACCTGACTAAGAAGGGGTGCAGCGGAAAATTGGCCAATAGCACGTGACCCCGCGTTAATGTCGCGCTTATCGCTTGTTCCGAGCCGTCCCGGATAAGATTTGGGTCGCGGGGTCCAAAATACGCTTTACCTGTTCCCGTAATCAGCTAAACATCACGTCAATTGAAGCTTGGGCGCCGAGAGTCTGCCTGACCGCCAGAAACTCGCGGTCCACACGACATTAGAGACGAACGCTCAACAACCGTTTTAACTTAGAGCGAATATCAGTAAGCAAGATGCTGCCGCCAGTAGATGTGGCCGTTCTTAAGAATAATCCGGACTTCGAGCGGGTCTACAAGAAGGTCACCGGGGTGCTCCTGAATCCGGACGGATCGACGAGGAACGATGTCCTCGCCAAGAAGCGCGAGGCCGTCCGCGAGGTAGCCCATTCCCTGGTTATGCAGCATCGCGCTGCGCTCTACTACACGTTTCGCTGACTGGTTGGGACTCGTTCAGGAACTCAGAGAACATCGCCTAAAGGCGACAAGACGCCATCTCCTGCGGCACGCCCTCAGGACTGCCATACCATTGCCGGAATCTAGCACATCGCAGCCATCGCAAGCACGGCAGCCGCCACAGGCAGCGACAGCAGCATCGAGTCGGCCACGCCGCGGAACCAGGACTGGGTTCGCGTCAACCTCACAACAACAACCAGCCCCATCCCTACCACCCGAGCTAATCGACATCCTCCTCCTGCTCCCGCCGCTACTGGACCAAGCCCCCTCCCTGCCCGCCTCCTCGCTTACAACCCTCCTCACGACTCCACCGCTCAGCAACCTGCCCACACATTTCCGGACGCTCCTCGCACACCTCTCCGCGCACCTCAACAGCCAAGCCCTAGCGCTGGCCCGGGTCCTGCACCCGCAGACCAACACCTCGTACCTACACCGCAGCATCCCCTCGCTACCCAGCACGACGCGCACCCTGATCGCACACCTGCACTCCACCCAAACCGGGGCCTCGCAGGCCCGTCTGGCGGCGACCGCGGACCTCAAGGCGCACCTGGACCGGCACGGCGCTTTGCTCGCGGCACAGCTGCGCGTGCTCGAGGCCAAACACGGCCCCGCGGCGCGGGGGACGGCGCTGCGGGCGGAGCTGGCGGCGCTCGACGCCGGCGGATGGGCGCTCGCGGCGCGCGCGCTCCGCTCCGACGCAATGGCCGACGTCTACCCGCGCGAGGCGCGCGCGGCCCTCCTCAACTACCGCCGCCACCTCGCGGGCGCGCGCGTGCGGCTCCTCGACGGCGTCGGGGTGCGCGAGGCGGAGCTCAGGGATTACGGTGTCTCTGTTTCCGCCGGTGGGGATGGCGACGATGATGGTGGTCGTAAGGGGGGAAGGAAGATGGCGATGGCGACTGCGACGGGCGAGAAGGAGAAGACGATGCGCGAGATTGCTCGGGTATACAAGGAGATGGAGGGCAGGGTGCGCGAGGTCAGGGCTGATCTCGAGAGGTTGGGTATGAGCTGAGCTGAGACGACCGTGTTACTCCGAGGAGCCGATATGGTACGTGACAACTGGAGGCCTTCATATGATGGTGTCGCATCGTCCGCTTCTGAATGGCCCGATAATGGATATGCCAGAATATAATAATCCCAGGCCATTGGATTATCGTGTCCATAATTTCGCTAGTACAACTCAAGAACCGATGACCCAAACCGTAACTTGGGGCATAGTGAAGGGAATTTTCGTGGTGGCGTCGAGGTATCACATCATAAGCATTGCTATCTATCGCCATTTTGTCTACCGCGACCGTTACTGGCATTGCTACTGCAATTTTGTCGAAATTCGGCAACAGAACGCATACAAAATATCCCAGCCAGGATTTTTCGTTCGTCAATCCTTTCTTTTCTACTTAAATGGCACAGAAGGCGTTTGTTGCGCCCACGGGGTATAGATACACGAGAAACCGCTTAACCCTTCACGGCGTAGATGGCCTCAGCCAGGCGTCCCACGTTATCGCTCGTGATACCCGCGACCGAGATACGGCCGTCTTTGGTGGCGTAGACGGAGTGCTCCTTAGCGAGCTTGTCCATGGCCTCGGCGTCGAGACCCGTGTAGGCGAACATGCCGATCTGGGAGGTGATGTGCGACCAGTCGTGCTTGCTGCCGAGCTTCTCGAGGTTCTCCTTCAGTAAGGCCCGCATCGTGATAATGCGGTCCGCCATCTCCTTGACCTCGCCCAACCACTGCTTGTAGAGGGTGGGGTTGTTCAGGATCTCCGACGCGATCCGGGCGCCGTGGATCGGAGGGTTCGAGTACATGGGCCGCACTAGAATCTTGATTTGAGAGTCGATCCGCTTTTTCTCTTCGGGAGACTCAGCAACGATCGAGAAGGAGCCCACACGCTCGCCGTAGAGACCCTATTTATCAGGCTGTGTTAGCCAGTCCCGCCTGCACTCATTAAGCAACCAAGGGGGACACAAATGGGAGGTGGATTTGGAGAATGTATTATCAGAATAGAGAACGACGTACCATGTTCTTGGCGAAGCTCTGGCACAAGCTGACATTGTGGCCCTCCTTGACGAAATGCCGCAGCGCAAAGGCGTCCTTGTCGGTGTCACCGCTGGCGAAGCCCTGATACGCCATGTCGAAGAAGGCATAGTGGCCCTGCTGCTTGACAGCATTGCTGATCTCCTTCCACTGTTCCTGAGTAGGATCGACACCGGTGGGGTTGTGGGCACAGGCGTGGAACAGGAAGATGCTGCCCTTCGGGGCGTTCTTGATGTCGGCGATCATGCCCTCGAAGTCGAGGCCGATAGTCTTCTTGTCGTAGTACCGATACTGCTCAACGCTCAGGCCGGCATCGCCGAAGACGGCCTTGTGGTTGGCCCACGACGGCGTCGGGATGTAGATCTTTTTGTCACCGGGGTAGAATCGCTGCAGGAAGGCGGCACCGATCCGCAGGGCGCCGGTACCGGATATTGACTGGGTGACGGCGATGCGGTCGAGAGCGGGAGAGTCGGCGCCATAGGCGAGTTGGACTGCGGCCTTGGTGAACTCGGGGACACCGGTGATGCCGGCGTATTCCTTGTTTAAGCGCGACGCAATGACCTTCTCCTCGGCTGACCGCACGGACGGCAGGACGTAGGGCTTTCCCTTGTCATCTCGGTAGGCGCCAACACCTAGAGAGTAGGGATAAGTTAGCTTAGCCTGGATCCATGTGTTGCAACAATTCAACAAGGGTGGCAGGTATAGCAATTGGTGGGGAAGGAAGGCTCAGAACGGGAAATGTGGCCTTACCGAGATTGATCTTTTTCTCGAACGAGTCGGCCTTGAAAGCCTCAGTGATACCTGCAGTAGCATTGTTAGACGTATACACACACATATATAGCATATGACATCACATATGCCACGGATGGATGGCAAAGACCTACCAAGAATCGCCTGACCGAGTGGGAAAGGGCCGTGTTAGCAGTCATAGACGCTCCAATATGATCTAGAGTATTAGCCAAGCAGAACTCACATCCTATTTGACCCTTGATTAGTTCATGCTACCATAAAGAAATCAAACACAACTCGATCGGGACGGAAGACTTACAGGTGGACCTTGGGGGACGTTGGCCCAGGTAGAAGCAGCTCGGACAGCTTGGAAGGTGAAGGCTGACGATGCACGGCGAGCCGCTGATTGGCGGGTCGCGATGCGGAGGGTAGAAAGCATGATGGAGAAGGTTTAATTAATGCCTCGGATCGCAAGGAATGTATTGAATGAATTTGACAGGCGAGCGGGGGGGAATGCGCACAGAATCGCAAAAGGGGAGGAATGGTGCGATGAGCAATCAAAACGAAGTTATCACGAGAATTGAAAATTTCTGTGACGAATGTTGATGAAAGCTGCAGTTGCCAAAGGGCAACCGGATCGAGCCGACCATTCAATTTGGATGGGCTGGTCTCTTCCGCGTGGGGTTGTTTTTTTAAAAAAAAAAATAACCCCCCACATGCAACTTCTCCCAATTTAGAATTTAGCTCATGGGGTAACGTTAGGTACTTGGTACTTCGTACTTCGTGAGTTGTAAGTACAGTACATCGCCCTTTGCGAGATTGGCGCCAAGCTGTTGCTGCTTGCACTGATAACTCCTACTACTCATATCTATTACGGCTGAAGCAGTTAATAATCATTCCCTTCCTTTCCCTCATACCCATTCACATATCATATAAATGCTTCGAAACCAATAGGCGTCTTGCCATTTCTCCGGCATCGTATCCTCTTACTACCGTAGTCTATGCTGTTGCGTAGTTGTCTTCTCCCTCTCTGCCCGCCTGGAGTCTACGTCAACGTCGGCACTAAGAATTGGCTGTAGGGACTTGTCCTTTGCTATTACTTTCTCCGACATCATTTGGGATCTTGTGGAGATGTCCAATCAGTAAAGGATTTATGTGGCTTGCCCCTGATGCAACCCGTTAGTATGTAGCTATGCCCAAGGCAGATCGGCCTCCCCAGCTGATCATGATGCTGTCTTTGCAGCGACCCGCCGAACTTTGCCATATGTTTCCAATATATCTCCTATCTCCCCATCGCCCACGTTCGTAAAACCTTCTGTTGATATAACATTCAGCTTTTGCCCCGCGCCTATTCTTTCGCTGTGCCAACATGCTTCTCTGGTGTCTCAGAAACTCAGCTCCGGTGCTTCGTTCAAACCTTCTGTCGTATTTATGGCCGCTAATGACAGAACCCGTGGGAATAGTCGGCTTAGCCACCGGTCACTTTCACTCGGCTTAAAGTTCCACTGAGCCATCACGAGTTATCTTGACTCCTACACAAGGTCCCGAGGATGATTTGGCAGCGTCCGAGTAGCGGCCGTAGAGATTCGTAGGTTGACCCCTGATAGCGCTGACCTGCTATCCGTCGAGTTACGGAGCTTATCTACGTAATCGTTGGAGACAGCTAAGATATCTGCATCGTGGCGGCCTACTTTGATAACAGAGAGTTAGAACTATAAGGTGTTAGTTTCCCCTATTCTCGAGCACGAGCCATCAATCTCGCAACCTTTGCGTAGCCCTCCCGACTTATGGGCATGCTGCCCCTCGTAAACCGCATTTTGACGACCCATCCAGGCTAGAAAAATACCCTATAACCCATGACAGAGGTCTTAACGGATCAAATGCTTTGTCTGAGAATTCGAAGCCAGTACACGGAACAGACGACGGTGAGGACGGGTACAATTGGCGATAATATACTGCCTTCCTCACCAAATAGCTGAAAGTGCACTCTGTCTCCTCCAGCAGTGTTGCTGATGATGATGTCATGGAAAATGGGGGTCTAAATGGCTCCAATCAGACACCCCTGGTGGGCTCCACCAGGCTCTATAAAAAGGGCTTCGATCAGTCCAGGTGGCTTGGGAGAGCTTTCCCTCCTTAGAGTCAGAGCTGTCAATATAGCTTCAATTTCTTCTGTGACAGTTTGAATTATGGATGAGCGACGCGAAGTTGTGAATAGCATATTATGATGTACGCATAATAATTCGATTCGAATATTAAGCGAACTAAAATGCCGGAGGCATCAACTCAAGTGCTTCGTGCAGGAGCATCTTCCTAGAGTTCGGCCTGAACACACCAAAGGTCCTCGACTTGTGCGCGATTGATGTCATCCAATACCTCATCGCTAATGGCCACAATATCCCGACATCTCTGATGGTCGGCATCAACAGTTGAAGGTCACTAGTTAAAACATCCATCTATTACCGAATGATAGAACATCACTTGATCAGTTATATGGTGGATTATTGACTGAACTGCTCTTGGGGCTTGGATTTCACGATGTTAGCTCACCCGATTATCATCAAGTCACGCTTCTTATACGGGCTGGGCTCGATCCGCCCACAAGCCCAGACTTTAACTGTGGCTTGCAGACCCTAGCGCAGATGTTGGGAGAAGCTTACCAACGGTGAGCCCAGAAAATAGTGTGACACAAAGATAGACTACGCCAATCCGTTCTTGACAGCAGCAGATGGTTTCTTTTGCGTGGTTTGCTGCCGGAAATCAACTTGGACAATCTAGCATGGAGAAGAGTTCCGCACACTTTGGAGACCTCAACCTTCTCATTTATAATTCGACACCGAGGCTTTAATAAATGCTTAAAATCGCGTCTACAGCAAGGTTTCATAGTATCCACTGCGCCGGTACTCTCTGTCGAGGCTGGAATCAAGAAAACAAGATGACGGGCTCTGCCTCGTTACAAGCCTAACGCCATCCATTTAACAAAACACCTTTCCAAAGCTCCTCCTGTAGGTATCTGCCGTTTGTAGTCGTGACCAAATTATTTCCACAGATCTCACATCCTCAGAATTATTCTCGTCGAAATAAGTGGCAATCACGGTTCGCAAAATGCACAGGATCTATGGATAGGCTGACGCGGTTTATTGCGGCTGCTAAGAACGTGCTGTTGGTTCGCCGCATCTCGTTGCTGCTATTAGCTTAGATTTACTTAAACTAAGTAAAAGTTCGCTCTCTCTTTGGTTGGATCCTTTGCTACTTCACCATTCATAATGCCATGCAAATCTGTTTATGTAGTTAGAGACCAAATAAGTTAAATTGGAAGAGAAAGCACTCACAGCATTCTCCAACGAGGCGGTAGTGGCTGTTGTGACCGCACCCCCGGAGGACAAATGGGACTTTTGCTCCAAGTAACACAACCACTATGTCTCCTGCTTGCACTTCATCAAGCCCACGGCCCATGTACCCATTGCTGGTTCCGAAAAACTGGCGTCCAGCTTTGCCAAATGTTCTTTTTGGATCCACTAAGCTGCCTCCAGTCCGACCCACGGCCATGTCGAAGTACTGATCCGAACCGTCGGTCCTGCGGGTTCTATTACCGTGGTACTGACATTGAAGAGCGCTTCGAAACGCCTCGCGCTGTTCTTCCAGGGTGCCGTACATATTTCCTGATTCACTGATATGCTCAGTCCAGGTTTTCCAGTCTTCGCCCACTTGCGGCCAACGATTGAGATTCTTTGCAGGAGACACAAATGCGACAGAGTCGACGAAAACACCACGGACTCGCAGGATCCTAGAACCAGGTTCGCATTCAATATCTGGCTGGGCATCCGGTCCAGCGATCCCGGCGCTGTATTTCAGTTTGCAAAGCAAACGAGATTGGTAGTCCTTCTTAAACCGCGTGCGCCAGTCCGGCACCCATGAAGGGAGAGAGTTTGCATACGAGGTGCCAGGTCCTTCACCCACCACAGCTGCAGCAGTAGGTGTGGCGTTGTCTTCAGCCTGTGTTTCGCAGCACATGCTGAGTACCCCGGTTTTCTTTTCCAAACAGATCAGGCGTTTAACCACTTCGAAATACAACTCTTCTACAGGCTTTTTATAATCTGCACGAACAGCAGGCGGATCCACAAGGGCCATCACTCCATATATATAGTCCTGTGCCACACTTGCACTTCGTTGGCGACTGAGAACCAAATAGTCCCAGAATTCGGGTTCCTGTGCGTTTGTTCGTCGACCATCAATGACATTGACGAGAAGTTTGGGCAGAATGTTTCCATCGAGTAGTGTGATTCTCGCGTGGTGTGACCCCACATAGATGTTCCTCTTATCCACATCGAAATTCTCAGACCTTAGAAGCAACCGCACGGAATCCCACGAGCACATGGAATTGCCGCAGATCAGGTAACTGGGCCTGGACAAGACCACTTCCTGAAGAATCCACACGCGGCTCCAGTAGGGGCGTTCGAAGAGTGCCCGCAAGGCCACCCAAGCCTGCTCCATGGGCTTGGATTCCGACTTGTCCTCGACCATATCTCGAAGGTTTTCTTCGGTCACGGAATTGAGCAGATCCATGGCAAGGGGGCTCGCGTCTTCATGTTCGCCCAACCAGATTAATGTCTTGCTGGCTTTCTTGTATATTTCGCCCATCAGGTCCACCTGCGGCCCTTTCTCCTCTTCGTCATCTTGATCAATGCAAAGGGCATCAATCCATAAAAACCTTCCCGCTACGTCGTCGCGGTCTCGCAACCGTTGAAGGGCATCGAATAGATTCGGGCGTACCCAGTGTTTACGGCCATTAAGAGAGATGGGAGAAACTTCGGCTCGTCTTTGCCCCAACAATAGGAGAGTGCGTAATAAGGTGGAGGATGCGGATCGCTGATGTTCAGATACACGAGATCGCACCGTACCTCCAAAATCTCACTGCGTCGCGGATGTAACAGCAGAACACGTATGTCTTTCCTCGGAATATCTATGTCCTTGGCGCGTACGTTTCTTTTCTTCTGAGTGCCGAGTGGACGGTACTTGTACGTAATCCCATCCATAGCTGGAGACTTCGGGTCCATGTGCTTACACGGACAATCAAATATAACGACTTGATAACAGTTGCTAGTCGCTTGTCAGAGAACCCAGTTACTTATATTTATTTGCAATTTTGTAACTTGATTCGTCAGCAACGGAACCAAATCCCAATCATGCACCGGGAGTTCGATATCAGTGGCCCTTCAAAGTGCCGGAGCTGAAAAGTCCTGCAGATGGGTCGCACGATCTCGCGAAGTCTCTGAAAAGATTGGCTATCCCCTCTTCCACATGACCATGATGTAACGAACCTGTCATACATCCACCTGGAAGTATGAGCAGTATCCGAAATGGGGTTGTTGTTATTGTTGTAGTATTTAACGCCGGGGGGACTGCCGCAACGCGGCTATCCCAGAGCCTTCCTTAGGGCATATTGGGCGTGCTAGGCTAGGTAATTTTACTTTATATACAGAAACCCATCTAGCAAATCTCGTCCTAGGACGTATCGCCTTCGACAGGCGGTTCTAAATGTATCTCCCTCGCGGCCTATCGGAAGGTAGCATCGTTATGCTGGTTAAAAATAATTTCACCCTTAACCTTCGGGCTAATATTCCAGGTTTCGAACCGAAACCGCAGGGATAGGGCCCGGTTAGGCCCTTAATTTTCGTACCTAAGTACGGTATTAATAGTAATATAAGTAAATAGCTCCCCTATTCCTGCCCTTTTTTTTTTTTCCCTCCTTTTATTGCCGTTAAATATTGCTTTACGTTATCGTATACAAATAATGCTGTAGAATTCGGTAACCTTAATAAACTTGCGGAAAATTATAAACTTTTTTATTATCTTTCGTAAGTAATTACGTACCCTTTGACCGTATAATTTTTTGGGCGGTGGTTCCGGCCAGATCTTAAATACCCTGGTTATTTTTCCGTAGCGTATTAGGTACTCCGGATCTTTTTTACTGCCGTAAGAATAGTTTAACTTTGCGTCGTCGTGCTTAAGCTTCCGGTGGTACCACGCAAAATCGCCGTACTTCATTCGAATTGTTAGGAAATAATATAATTCTGGTCTGGTTATTACTTTTAGTTCTTCCGGATAACGTATGTAATAATTTAACTTTTATTTTTTTGTAATGTTTTAATAATTTCGTTTTGGCGTTATTTTATTATATTTTTTTAAGGGCTGCTATTTATCGCCTAGTTATTAATTTAACCCCGTAAATGGTAATCGTATAATTTTCGTCCATTTCGTATAATTTCGAACCGGCCTTAGTTAATTCGTTTACTAATTCATTTCCGGAAACGCCGTAATACCCAAGGTATTATTTTACCCGGATTTCGCGCGTTTTTATCGCTGCGTAAAATTTGAGGTAGGCTTATTACGACGATAATGCCGTATTAATACGTAAATCCCAAATCGCCGCGGTGTTATTTAGGCATACCTAGATGCGCTGCCTTAGTATATCCGGTAACGGGTTAAGTACGTATTATGGCCTTTTTTATACGTTAATAACCTTAACGTCGAAAACTATAAAAATCGGATGTAATTTTCCTTATCCTGTAGCCAGTAATTTATTGCCTTTATAAATAGCGTATTTATATCTTACTTAAGGGTTATCTTAAGATCCGTCCGTATAAACGATTATATCCTTTTTGGGTAAATTTTTTAACCACGTTTGGAAGGCGTTTGTTATTTCTTCTTTCGTAAGTCCACCAGTTGGTTCTATCCTTAATCCCGGTAGGTATCGAGGTAAGATTAAAAGCGGTTGTTAAACCGGCGGTAGCAAACGTATTACGTATTATACTTTTATTTTAGGACGTTATTACCCGCTTATTTTTTGCCCGTAGGCGATAATGTTTAGTTCCGTCCGCTTAATTAATAAGTGCTGTTTATTTATTGTACGTAATCTGTAGGAAAATCTATATAGGGCCTGGTCGAAAGCTATCTACGTTATTAGCAGGCCTGCGTTTTTGTAAACTACGGTGGTAGGTATGGTTTTTCATACCGGGATTGTAGTTCTTGCCGTTATATTTAGTGCTTTTTACACTTCGTTAATATGCCAGCTTAATTTGGCATTAACCATTCTTTTTTGAAAGTGTGCCCGATTATTAGATAGCTTTTCTTTGCCCCTATATTAGGCCTCGTTACCGTATAATGCCGTAAGGATGACGTACGTAATTACTGCCATCCGGAGTCCCGACGTTAATAGGCCGTATTTAGTATTTACCAAGTTACGAATATGTTGTGCCAGTGCTATGGCCTTAGCTATTCTTTCCGTTACGTGGCGCCTAAAGGTGAATTTGCGGTTAAACTATACCTTAAGCCAGCGTAATACCGGTATTCGGTTGTTGTCTTCCGGTTTCGAAACCGGATTAATAATAAGGCGGTTGCCAATAACTACCGGTAAGTTAAAATCGTTTTTCGTAAATCGAGTTATATAAAGTAATTCGCATTTTTCTGGTACGAAATATACTTTATTAGCGTTTTCTTATCGTAATACTTTTTCGATATCTTTTGTTAATAGTTATAAGTTTTATTCGAATGATTTGGACGTTTTATATAGGTAAAGGTCGTCCGCGTAATTGAAACGTAAATCCGAATTTTGCTTTAAAAGTTCCGCCAAATATAGCATATATAATACGAGTGATAATGAAAATCCTTAAGGCGTTCCGTACCCGGATGTTACAGGAACAGGGGTTCCTGTCTCGAGGAGACCTACCTTTGTGGCCTAGTGCGAACCTGCCACGGTTAAACTCCGGACAGAAAAGACTTGGCTTTCAAGGTGATCTGGTTGATCTGGATGATCTGGGATCCAGATCATACAGATCATACAGATCCATAACACACTTATTTTAGGGAATAAGGATATATATAACCCGGTTTCCTATATAGATAATACCTACTTAATTTCGCTTTTTAGTTATTAATTTAAGCTTTTAATTAAAGGTAACTATACCGTTTTCTAATTAAAGGAAGAATTTTTAAATCTTTTTAACGAACAAACCCTTAATAAATCATTTTTCGCCCTATTATTACTTACAAATTAAAATCTTATTTCGGATATTACTTATGTTTCCAAGTGGATATATAATAAGTTCGTTATATTTTGATAATTTTTTGATTAATAACCGACGGATAATTTTAAGCTTAATTAAACATAAGCTTTCCTAAACTTAATAAAAACGATATTATAAAACGACGTTTAAAAGATAAATAATATACCCGATTCCCGTTATAAGTTGGTAAGGGATTAATAACTAGATTAAATAATTTACCCCTTATCGAAAAAGTTCTTTAATTAATTAATAACATTATGCCTCTTATAACTTATAGCAAAGAAGAACCTTTTTCTTCCTAAACCCAACAGCCAACCCCGGCTTTAAAGGATATTATTAAGGTTTAGGGAAATTCGGAAAAAGAAAAAAAGCTAATAATTTAAGAACTTTAAGGCCTAAAAAGAAAGGAAAAAGAACTTTCCCTTAAAAAGAAAATAAAAATCCTATTACGCAAAATCCAAGCCTTAAAAAAAGATAAAGAAAAGAAACCCCAATTTCCCAAAAAGAGTATGGCTTAATTTACCCGAAAAATAAAGGAAAGAACCTTAATACCTTTATTATTCGGTCCTAATCGGTACCGCGAAATTATTATCCCACCCCTTAATTACCACGGAATACCGGAAATTAAGGGCTATAAACTAATTACCCCGAAGCCTTATAACGGAATTATAAATATGGAAAAATTCCTTATCCAAGCTAGGATTTACTTTAAATTCTATTAAAACTCCCTAACAAAAGATTATCAAAAGGTAATAGTTATCTTTTAGTTGCTTACTAGACAAATTCTCCTATGGTTTAAGCCTATTATAAAAAACTACCTAAAGAATTACTTTAAGAAATCCTTAAATATTACCAATTATATTTTTAACGATTACCGATATTTTAAAAACCGAATACAAGCTATATTTGGAAACTTAAATAAAAAATAATACGCGGTAAAATAATTATACCTTTTTTACCAGACCAAGTTAACCGCAAAATATACAATAAAATTTAACCGTTTAACCGTAATTTTCAATCTATTAAAAAGCGCGTTATTTTACCCCTTTTACGATAACTTAAAACTTTAAGTTAAGAATAAAATATATATAATACCTAAAATAAAATCTTTTAAAAAATATACCGATAAAACAATTATCGCTAATCGACGTACCTTTAATCGGTACCTCGAAAAAAAAGGAACTAACAAACGAAATAACGATAAAGGCTTTAATAGCCGAACTAAAAAAGATAAGGGCAAACCTTAAAAAAAAGTAAGTATTGCTTCGAAAAAGCCCTAAAAAAACAAATCCAACATTAAATATTTTAACTATAACAAGAAAGGGCATTTTAAAAGCGAATATCGCTTTCCCGTAAAAAGGAACTTCAAAAAGGGAAGGATTCCTTAACCTTAAAAAAAAGCTAGAGCGGCTAAACAAAAAACCGACAATAAGGCAAAAAAGGAAAAGAATAAAATTAGTTCGACTTCCTTTTAGCCAGAATTTACTATTACCACTACCATTCAGATCCAGAACGACATTTTAAAATACAAGGATTATCCCATTTGTTAGAACTTTAAGGCTAAGGCTTATAAATATCACCCCGGATAAATAACCTTCAAGATAACCATAAAGCTAGGATGTTCCTACCATTTTAATACATCTTAATATAAGATGCACGATAAAAACGATTAATTCTAACCCGATGCCAACAATTATAAATAATTATTTCCGGAGCTCTATAAACTTTCCGAATGTACGGTATATATCAAACTACGAAAAAACCAGCATAAATCGTTGCATTTTACCGCTTATTACGTCAACGATTGTCTTATATATCTTAAAGCCAAAAAAGATAACGACTTTTGGCCTGGATAAAACGAAAAGATACCTATAAAACCAGATAACGAATATAGATATACAGAAACTTCCCGATAGCCAGAATATCCTAGGTTTTGTTACTTACATCCCGAATTAGAACAAAGCCAGAAGGCCATATTGCAAAAATATTTATGTTATTTCCCGATGCTTTGCATTTAACATAAACTCCTAAATATGGAAATACTTCTTTTGGAGGTCTATATTTTTAACCTAATAATTCGAAAAATGTAAAATTAAGAATTAAATTCGAAAAAAACAATTATTTCCGAATACAAATATGGTAAGAAAATATGGTTTAAATACAAAAACAATTAATACACCAAACACGTTATTCGAAAAACACGCGAATGGAAATTCTTTTAGGCTGGATATTATCATAAGTTAAAAAACGCTAAAGGCCTTTAAAAGTAAGGTATCGAAAAGCTTTAATCTATAAGACCTTATACAAGGCGGCAAAAGGATTACGTAACCAAATTAAAATTCCACTTTAATATAAAAATAGCATATTTAAAGCTATAATCGATTTAGGAACCGAAAATAACTTTATCTTTCCCGCGGTAGCAAAAAAACATTAAGTTCTTTAAAGATACAAGCTAAAGTTTTATAAGTTACGAATAATGAACGGAAATTTATCCAAATATAAAAACGGACGAATTTTACGAAAAATTAAAAAACTTCCCATTTGGATTTAAAGATATTAAAAACGAATTTTATTAAATATTGCCGATATTTCTGGATACGATATCATTTTAGGAATGTTATAACTTAAAACCAGCAATTTATATATTAACTGGAAATATTAAATACTTTCTTAAAAAAGCAACAAAAAATTACCTAAGAAGGACAAGCAGGAGATTTGTTATGTTATCAAAAAAGTATAAGTATTAAATTAAGCCGAAATAATACCACTTAAATATCGAAAATTTAAAAAACTATTTAAGGATAAAAAAGATCACGAATTACCATTATATAATTAATAAGATTACCGAATACTTATTAAAAAGGGATATTATCTTAAACTTTACAAGATTTACCATATAAATCCTGAAAAGTTAAAAGTTTTATGGAAAACCATTTAACTCGATCTGAAAAAAGGATATATTTAACCTTCTAACTCTTCTGCTGGATATTCCGTTTTTATGGTACCAAAAATTAAAAACGGAAAGTAAAAGATTAACGAAAACGGAAACCTAATCTTTAAAAAAGTTATTAACTATAAATAGCTGAACGATATCACGATTAAAAATGGATACCCCCTAACCTTTATAAACATACTAAAAAAAAATGCTAACAAAGTTAAGTAATTTATTATATTTAATTTTCGAAACGGTTATTACCGTATCCGAATAGCCTAAGGAGAAAAATGGAAGATAATATTTAAAATAATATATGGACTTTATAAGTACCAAATAATGCTTATGGGATTTATTAATGCTTCCGCTAATTTTTAACGCCTGGTTATAACCATTTTACGAAAATTCCTGGATAAGTCCGTATTCGTCTACCTCGACGATATTCTCATCTACTCCGAGATTCTAAAGGAGCATAAATAGTATATAACTTAAATGCTTTAAACTTTAAATAAAGCGAACATCCGAATTAACCCAGCCAAAAACGTATGGCATATATAAAAACTAGACTTTTTGGGATATATATTTACTCCTAACCAAATTCAGATTTAACGCTTTAAGATGGAAACAATTAAGGATTAGCCTATTCTTAATAAAGCAACCGTTATTAATATCCGACAGATTTTAGGATTTACGGAATACGTACGAAACCTAATTAAGGGATACGGAGATATAATTAAACCATTAACAAAACTTATTACCAAAAAATACGTTAATAAAAAGTTTAAATTTCCAAAGGATATAAAGAAAGTATTCCAAATCTTAAAAAACGTAATTACCAATGGACCTATAATAAGATTACCTAACGTAAATAAAAAGAAACGCCTAAAAATAAACGCTTCGGATTACGTATTAGGTGCCGTTTTAAAATAACTAAAGGATAATAATAAATGGTACCTAATAGCCTATTATTCGAAAGCATTCCAAAATGCAGAACTTAAATACCCGATTTATAATAAAGAACTGCTAATAATTATTAACGTTTTTAAAAAATGGGAACCTTTTCTTAATGGAATTAAAAAACCTTTTAATATTTATTCCGATTATAAAAACCTTATTCGATTTATGAAAGTTTAGGAATTAAACAAATAATACGAAATTTGGATAATTTTTTTATTAAGATTTAACTTTAAAATATATTACATTAAAAAAAAGGAGAATATCCAGGCGGATATTCTCAGTCGTAAAGGCGACTATAATCCGAAGATTCCCAAACGAAACATGCAGATGTTATAATATAATAAGGATGGTATTATACGATTATGCGAAATCCTAAAAAAACCAACCCCAGAACTTTTAATAAGGTTTCGAAGTTCCTACGATATAAATGAAAAAAAAGAGATTTACCAACTAAAAGGATAGCAAAAAAGCCAGCTATTGTACCACGGCAAAATTTATGTTCCCAAAAACCAACAGAAACAATTTGTGAAAAAATTTTACGAAAACCTATTACATAAACATCAAAAAATCTTTAAAACCACCCGACGGTTATAAAAAAAGTACGACTTCCCAGAACTACGCCGAGTAATTAAAAAGGTTATTAAAAATTGCAATATCTATAATAAGGCCAAAATAATACGTTATAAACCCTATAAGCTGTTATAACCTATTAACATTCCTAATAAGGCATGGAACATTATAGCTTGGAACTTTATTACCAGCCTTTCTTTATTTAAAAACCTAATTACTAGAATCGAATACGACGGAATCTGGATAATCGTTAACAAACTTACTAAATATGGGTACTTTTTACCCTTTAAAGGAATTATAACGGCAGAATAACTGGCCTATGTATTTATCTGATATTACCTTAACAAATACGGAATACCAGAAAAACTCATTTTTAATCGAAATAAACTTTTTATATCTAAATTTAATACCAACTTTTTTAAATAAATAAGCACTAAACTTAAGTTCTCGACAGCTTATCACCCCCAAACAAACGGTCAAACGGAACGACTAAACCAGACCTTGGAACAGTACCTTCGAAGCTATATTAACTACTAGCAAAACAACTAGGTAAAGCTATTACTATTGGCATAAGTGGCCTATAACACGTCTACCAACGAAGATATAAACATATCCCCCCATACAGCTATATACGGATATAAGGCAGTAACCTAACGACCAAAACAATCGACGCATAAAACTTCTACAATCACCACCATAACTCCCCGAACAGAAATAATGGTAACGGAAATTAAAACGATATAAGCCCGACTACAAACCAAATTACGTTTTTTCTAGTAAAAAATGGCCTAATATTATAACAAGAAAAGAATTAAGGGACTAATTCTAACAAAAGAAAACAAGGTTTATTTATTACGTCAAAAACAAAACGTAACGTCGAACATCTTACAAATTAAGACCAAAAGGCCCAACGACAAGCTTAATTTCAAGAAACTTAACCCGTTTAAGGTTAATAAGGTTATTTCCAAAACCAATTACCGACTATCACTACCCAAAACAATAAAAATACACCCTATTTTCCACATTTCCTTATTTAAACCAGCACCTAAAAACGCCCCGCTAAAAACAAGTCTGGAAATCGAAAAAAATAATAATAAATACGAAATCGAACGAATACTGAACTCCAGAATAATCAAAAACAAAATCCAGTACCTAATCAAATAAGAAAAATACTTATACGAAAAAAACACTTAAAAATTACTTAACCACCTAACGAATACGATAAACCTGGTTAAAACGTTCTACCGGCAAAATCCTAACCGACCATCTCTAACGCGGCCAAAGTCGCAAACGACAAAAGTCCCCCGCTCAAATCTAAACCCACAGCGTTCCAATCGAAAAAAATAAACGCCTCCGCCATAACGTCTATCTCGGAAGCAAGCTACGCCTGCTCTATTTCCACCTGTCGCCATTCTTCTTTTATTCTTTCCCGTTTTTCCAATTAATCCAATTCTAAACCTTCCTTTAACATTTCTAACACTCTTTTTTTGAAAAAATCCTGTTAAAAACGTAACCGCCTTAATCTTCCAACAAATTCCCGCAATTTCTTATCTTACTAACGCCGTAATTCGACTAACCTTTTTTCTACCGCCTTTTATTCCCTTTTTGCGGATTCCTAAAACGTTAAAAAGTCGTCCTTAATTTTACGCTACTCCCGCAACAAACGCTTTTACGTTTTATTCATTTTCTAAAACGAATTCATAATAAAAACGTTACAGGATAAATACTACTAACGAACATAACAACCACAACTTACGTACTCGGACACGTAATAACAATCGGTCTTTTTTAATCGAATATAATTAAAATAAAAAAAAGTTCTAATACCGAATTTCTTAATTAAATTAACGCAAATATTACGGGAATCACGTTAATTCAAACAAGGCTTTTTCTTTTCTTTCCGAATGCGACTTATTATAATAAAATCAGCTAAACAAATTTAAAAGCTTTCCAACATAACAAAATGGCCAACCTACGGTTCTTATCTTTAGGACAAAAATTCTTAAAAAAAGGAAATAATGTTACAAAAATAAGGGTTCCTATCTTGAGGAAACCTACCTTTATGGCCTAATACGAACCTGCCACGGTTAAACTCCGGACAAAAAAAACTTGGCTTTTAAGGTGATCTGGTTAATCTGGATAATTTGGGATCCAGATTATACAGATTATACAGATCCACGACATACTTACTTTAGGGAATAAGGATATATATAACCCGGTCTTTTATGTAAATAGCATCTATTTAATTTCGCTCTTTAGCTATCAATTTAAGCTCTCGACTAAAGGCAACTGTACCGTTCTTTAATTAAGGGAAGAGTCTTTAAATCTCTTTAACGAACAAACCCCTAATAAATCATTTTTCGCCTTATTGTTACCTGCAAATCAAGACCCCATTTCGGATACTGCTTATGCTTCCAGGTGGATGTATGACAGGTTCGTTATACCGGATTAGCTATAATCCGTTATAACCGGTTTTAATTATATCCGTAGATGCCTTTCTGTAAGGAATAAATCCGTAAATTTAAGAACTTTAAGTGATTAACCTTATTTCCTTATCCGTTATAAAAGTCGTCGTTTTAATAAAGTATTAAACGCCCCCTTTATATTTATGGTAACCATCGAAACCTTTTAGTTTTTCGCAAACGTTCGTTCCGCCTTATAAACGAAAGATATTATTAAGTTTATTATAAATTTTTTAGGAAGTGCCCTTCCGTATTGTTGGTTAAGTACTTCCTGGGTTAAAGCTATTTATGCTATTTTTTTCGTTATTAGCCTTTTTAGACCCTTATTTACGCAGGAAAGTAACGCGATAGATTTTTAAAATTTAGGTAAGGTGCGGTCCTTTTTGCCTACTTTCGGTATTATGGATACTTTTGCGTAATATTATGGGTCTGGGAAATGTATTAGTTCCAGATATTTTTGAAATATTTCGTGGACGTAATATTTGATATATTTTTATGACTTTTTTAGCAGTCGTACCGTAATACCATCTACCCTGGGGGAAATGCTGGTTACTTTTCTAATATGCGTTTTGACCTTTTCGAATGTTATCGTGGAATTTTATGGTATCCGAGCCTTGGGAGGTCGCCAGCTTGTTAACGGGTCGTAATTAAGGTTATTTTTATCGTTAAACCTTTTTAAGATTTTAGTCCGGAGCATTTCTGCCTTTTCCGAAATATTTTCCATAATTCTTTTTTTTACTTTTAATAGGGGTAACTTAAACCTTGGCTTAAGTTTATGCTAGTTAATTATGTTATATAGTTTTTTGTTTGTAATAGCCGTATTAATTATTTTCTTTTAATAATCCCGTTTTGCTTTGCGGATTACCTTAAGAAAATCGCGGTATTTTTTAATAAATGCTTAATTATCAGATAAGCGGTATTATTCCGTTTTTTTAAATTGTTGGTAAGTTTCGGCATATTAATACGTTTATTATCCGGTTTTATAACTACCGTTCCGGGCCGGCTTTTTAACGGCTTTTAACGTTAAGTTAAATATTTCGTTTATTTTGTTTACGTATTCGTCCAGTTCCGTTATTCGTTATACCGTTATTACGTCCGGTAAGGTAACCGCCCTTACCTTAATTAACCTTACAAATTTTTCGATATCATTTTCCGCCACTTTGTACCGGAACTGGTTTAACGCTTTTATTTCCTTACTTGGTACGGTAGTTAATAATATTTCGTAATCTAATCCAGATTTTATTTCTGCCGATACCGTCGTTTCGGCAAACGGTATGTCGGAAAAGACTAGATTTAGTACGTGGCCTACCTTATGGGTTAATTAGCTAGGGACCCCAGTATATGAAAGTCTATTATTTGTTATTTATTATGCAACGACCGTACCTTTATTTTTTGCGGTAACTCCAGGTTCGAAAATAAGGTGCCATACGTTTCAGTCACCCCCGATAATGTTATTTGATAGTATTTATAATCCTAGTACGAAATCCAGCGCTTCGTTTTTATATAGTTCCTTATATAGGTTAAATATGAAATATCCGTTTATTTTTAAGTAATTAATATCCTTAAAGCAAAACGGTTTCTTTTATTAAGCGTTTAACCGTTTATCTTTCCGTATGTACGTTATTATTCGGGGCCCGTTATTCAAATTTGTCCAGTCGTTTATAGGCGCGTACGATTTATATTCCGAGTGGTTTTATGTAATTGTTTCCTTTCCGACCTATAGCTTTTGGACCTGTATTATGTTTATTTCTTTTTCCCAGCAAATTTTAAGTATCGTAATATATACCGGTAAGTTCTTTTATGTATTGTACCATGCTATTAGGAACTCTCGCTTTTTTTGTCGTAACCGTCCTTGCCGCCGTTTTTGCCCGGCGCTTATTTGGTTCCGTCGGTATCCTGTTATTCGACGTTAAAAACTACCGTATTCCAATTCGCTTTGGCGCTTGTTGCTGCCTTGCGGGTCCTTCGCCTATTAGCGGTAACATCTATCATCTTAATATTATTAACCGCTACGCCCTTTCCCTTGCTGGAAGTAAAGCTAGGAGCAATATATATTGAATCTTCTGTATTTTCCGATAGGGTATGGTTAAGCTTCGTTCCTTTAAGGCCCTAACTTTTTTCTCGCTTTTTACCCTTTGGAATCTGGTTATCCGAGGTTCGGGTTCCTATTGCTAAGTCGAGCTTGGGGCCGGGTTAATCGTCCTGCTTTAACGATTCCGTATTTAGCTATACCTCGGCTTTTACCTAAGTTTCGGTTTTAGTTCTGGCTTGATTTTTGGTAACGGCGGTTGAATCCTTATACCGTTTCGTTCCCGCCTTGCGTATCGCTTAAAGCTCTTTTTTCGTAAGGATTAATACTTATCCCCTTTTTTTTTCGGTATTGTTACGTATCTTATATGGCCTGCTAAAAAGGGCCTGTTACAGTTAGCGCATTTAGATACCTTTATATAAGGTTCGGCTATATCCGGGTAATCGTTTAATTTGTCCCTATATTTATTGCATTAAGCCGCTTTTATGTATCGCTTAATAATGCAGTACCCTTAGTAGCTGGGGTTATATATCTCAATAAAGGTTTTTTTATTCATAATCCTAACGAACCCGCTATTATTAAAAAAGCGGAAAGGGCGAACTGGCTCCCGAAATAAAACAATTTAAATGCCTAATCCGATATGCGAATTTGGTCCATACCTAGAAAGCTTTGCTTTAACCGGATGCTTTTTGGTTTAAGCATATATCTTTTTTTTATTACGTTAAATATCTTAATAAATTCCCCCGGCGTTACATATAATGGGAACGTAAAAGGCACGTTAATAACCGTATATATGTACCAATATTTTGGAAGTTCCATTTTGTTAACGCTTATCATCCTGCCGATACGTTATTTGTTATTCGGGTTTATTAGCAAGTTTCGGATTCGCTTCGAAGCCGTTTTAATAACCTATCCAGTTTTGGTAGGTTAAATCTGTAAGATGTCCGCAAAAGTAAGTCCAAGGTTGTGAAATTCCTTGCATAAAATAGCCCTTAAAGTAAAAGGATTTTCCTTATATATTTTCCGTTTTTCGTTTAAGCGGATAAATATCCGGATATCGTTCTTAGCCTTTTGCTATACCGAGATAAACGTCGTTTTCCGTGTAATGTTAATCCGGGCTAGGGTAACGTTACTGTTAGGAATAAAGTTTGAAATTTCGGCTTATAAGATCTATTTCGAAGCTGTAGTTATTTGCGGTATTTTGCTAAAGGTAGGTTAAAAGCTTATTAGCCGGATGGGTACGTAAAGTGCTTTACCCGTAGCGGAAAATATTGCCGTATTTAAGTGGCTTACTAGCATTTCGACCACGCCTTTAGCCTGGCGTTTATATTTTACTAGATGGTCCCCTTTATAAAAACCTATTAGTAAGTCTAGAATTTTTGCCAGATCGTAGATAACCTGCTTTTTGGTTCGTGCCTACCGTTCCATCTCGTCGAACTAGGCCATTAAAGCTGAAAATGCTATGTTTATGGGAGGGTTTTGGGAAGCGGTCTTTTTTAATTAGTTAACTTTAAAAATAAACGCATCTTTAGACGTCTTTTTTTTTTCTTTCATTATAAATTCGTAGGGGTAGGTGGCTTAGGCGAACCGGTGTGCTAGGCCGCGTCGTCGTCGACCATAATGGGTTTTTGGGGGGTATTAGGGGCCGTCATCTCTGCTCATAGGTTGTTTTATAAAAGCCAAAACGCCTTTATCGCAAGATTATGGCCTTAATGTTTTACGTCCACTAGTGGCGTTAATGCCAAGTATTAAAGAAATATATGTGATGCACGCTTTAATATTAACAATAACAAGCGTACGGATGATATATAAAAGGAAAGGTGATCCGAAATAAGGTCTTAATTTGCAGGTAACAATAGGGTAAAAAATGATTTAATAAGGGTCTTGTTCGTTAAAGAGATTTAAAGACTCTTCCCTTAATTAAAGAACGGTGCAATCGCCTTTAGTTAAAAGCTTAGATTGATAGCTAAGGAGCGAAACTAAGTAGGTGCTATTTACATAGGAAACCGGGTTATATATATCCTTATTCCTTAAAGTAAGTATGTCGTAGATCTATATAATCTGTATAATCTGGTTCCCAGATCATCTAGATTAACGACATCACCTTAAAAGCCAAGTTTTCCCTATCCGAAGTTTAGCCGTAACCGGTTCGCACTAAGCTATAAAGGTAGGTCTTCTTAAGATAGGAACCCTTATTTTTGTAACATTATTTCCCCTTTTCAAGAATTTTTGTCCTAAAGATAAAAACCGCAGGTTGGCCACCTTATTATGTTAAAAAGTTCCTAAGTTTATCTAGTTAATTTTATTATAATAGGTCGTATTCGGAAAGAAAAAAAAGTTTTGCTTGAATTAACGTGATTCCCGTAATATTCGCGTTAATTTAATTAAGAAATTTGGTATTAAAGCTTTTTTTTATTCCAATTGCATTCGATTAAAAGAAACCAATTATTATTACGTACCCGAATACGTAAGTTGTGGTTATTATGTTCGTCGGCAACGTTTATCCTATAACGTTTTTGTTATAAATTCGTTTCAAAAAATGAATAAAACGTAAGAGCGTTTGTTGCGGGAGTAGCGTAAGACTGAGGATAACTTTTTAGCGTTTTAAAAGTTTGTAAAAAGGGAACAAAAGGCGGTAAAAAAAAGGTTAGTCGAATTACGACGTTAATAAGATAAGAAATCGCGGGAATTTATTAGAAGATTAAGGCGGTTATGCCTTTAACAGGATCTTTTTTTTTTTTAAAAAAAAAAGCGTTAAAGATGTTAAAAAAAGGTTTAAAATTGGATTAATTAAAAAAACGGGAAAAAATAAAAGAAAAACGGCAATAGGTAGAAGTAAAGTAGGCGCAGTTTGCTTCCGAAATAAACGTTATGGCGGAAGCGTTTATTTCCTTCGATTAGAACGCCGCGGGTTTAGATTTAAGCGGGGGACCTTTATCGCCTACGACCTTGGCCGCGTTAGAGATGGTCGGTCAGGATTCTGCCGGTAAAACGTCTTAACCAGGTTTATCGCATTTATTAAGTGGTTAAATGGTTCCCAAATGTTTTCTTTATGTAAGTATCCTTCCTACTTAATTAGGTACTAGATCTTATTTTTAACTATTTTGAAATCCAGTATTTTTTCGACTTCGTACTTATTATTATCTTTTTCGATTTTTAAACTTGTTTTAACGGGGCGTTCTTAAGTGCTGGTTTAAGCAAGGAAATGTGGAAAATAAGGTATATCTTTATTATTTTAAATAATAATAATCGGTAGTTAGTTTTGGAAATAAATTTATTGATTTTAAACGGATTAAACTTTTTAAAATTAAGCTTATCGTTAGGCCTTTTGATCTTAATTTGTAAAATGTTTAATATTACGTTTTATTTTTAACGTAATAAGTAAATCTTATTTTTTTCGTTAAAATTAATCCTTTAATTTTCTTTTTATTATAATATTAGGCCATTTTTCGCTAAAGAAAATGCAATTCGGTTTATAAGCAAGATTATATCGTCTTAATTTTAATTATTATTGTTTTTGCTCGGGAAGCTATGATGGTAATTACGGGAGTTTTGTACATCGGTTACTTTAGTTATTACGTTACCGCCTTATGTCCGTACATAGCTATATGGGGGAAAATGCCCATATTTTCGTTAATAAACGTATTATAGGCCACTTATGCCAATAATAACAGCTTTACCTAATTGTTTTGCTGGTAGTTAACATAATTTCGGAAGTACTATTCCAAGGTTTGGTTTAATCGTTCCGTTTAACCATCTGTCTGTAAGTAATAAACTGTTGAGAACTTAAGCTTAATACCTATTTATTTGAAAAAACTAATGCCAAACTTGGATATAAAAAGCTTATTTCGATCAAAAATGATTTTTTCTGGTATTTCGTATTTATCGAAATAATGTCGGATAAATACATAGGCTAGTTATTCTACTATTACGGTTCTTTTGAAAAGTAGGAAATACCTATATTTGGTAAGTCTATTAATGATCACTCAGATTCCGTCGTACTCGATTCCAGTAGTTGGGTTTTTAAATGGAAAAAAGCTGGTAATAAAATCCCAAGCTATGGCGTTTCATACTTTGTCAGGAATGTCGGTAGGTTGCAACAACCCGTAAGGCTTATAACGTGCTGCCTTAGCCTTGTTGCAGATGTTGCAATTTTTAACAACCTTTTTAACTATTCAGCGCAGCTCTGGGAAGTTATATTTCTCCTATAGCCATCGGGTAATCTTAAAGATTCCTTAATATCCATATAATAAGTCTTTATAAAATTCCTTTACGAATTATTCTTGTTAATCCTTAAAAACGTAAATCTTGCCATAATACAGTAGCTAATCTTTTAGCTGTCCTTTTAATTATTAAACCTTTTTCTTTTCATTTATATCGTAAAACCCTTAAAATCGTGTTAAAAGTTTAAGGGTTAATTTCTTTAAGATCTCGCATAACTATACAGTACCATCCTGGTTGTACTATAGCATCTATATGCTTCGTTTGGGTACCCTGGGATCATAATCGCCTTTACGGCTGAAAATATCCGCTTAAATATTTTCTTTTCCCTTAATATAATGTATTTTAAAATTAAATCTTAACAGGAAAATTATCCAAATCTCATATCGCTTATTTAGTTTTTATACCTTCATAAACCGGATAAGGTTTTTATAATCGGAATAAATATCAAAAAGTTCTTTAATTCTATTAAGGAAGGATTCCTACTCCTTAAAAGCGTTAATAATTGCTAGCAATTCTTTGTCGTAAATCGGGTATCTAAATTTTGCATTTCGAAATGCCTTCGAATAATAGGCCATTAGGTACCACTTGTCGTTATCCTTTAACTGTTCCAGAACGGCACCTAATACATAATTTAAGGCGTCCATTTTCAGGCGTTTCTTTTGTTTACATTAAGTAGTCTTATTATAAGTTTACTAATAATTACGTTCTTTAAAATCTGGAATATTTTCTTTGCATTTTCTAAAAGCTCAAATTCCTTACTAACGTATTCTTTAATAATAAGTCTCGTTAATAATCTAACTATATCTCCGTATCCCTTAATTAGGCCTCGTACGTATCCCGTAAATCTTAAGATTTGCCGGATATCGGTAACGGTCGCCTTATTAAAGATAGGCCAATCCTTAACTGCTTCCATCTTAAAACGTTAAATCTGAATTTAACCGGAAATAAATATATATCCTAAAAAGTCTAGCTTTTATATATACCATACGTTATTAGCTAAATTAATTCGGATATTCGCCTTATCTAATATCCTAAGTACTTAAGCTACATATTATTTATGTTCCTTTAAAATCTCGGAATAAATAAGAACGTCGTCGAGGTAAATAAATACAAACTTATCCAGATATTTTCGTAAAATGGTTATAACCAGGCGTTAAAAATTGGCGGAAGCATTAATAAGTCCTATAAGCATTATTCGGTACTTATAAAGTCCATATATCGTTCTAAATACCGTTTCCCATTCTTTTCCTTTAGCCATTCTGATACGGTAATAACCGTCTCGTAAATCAAGTATAATAAATTATTTAACTTTGTTAGCAATTTTTTTTTTCAAGGTATTCATAAAGGTTAAAAAATATCCATTTTTAATCATAATATCGTTAAGCTATTTATAATCGATAACTTTTTAAAAACTAGGTCTCCGTTTTCGTTAATCTTTTACTTTTTATCTTTAGTTTTTAATATCATAAGAACGGGGTATTTAGCAAGAAAGTTAAAAAGTCGGATATATCCTTTCTTTAAATCGAGTTAAATAATCTTTTATAAAACTTTTAACTTTTTAAAGTTTATATGGTAAATCTTGTAAAGTTTAGGATAATATCCCTTTTTAATAGGTATTCGGTAATTTTATTAACTATATAGTGGTAATTTATAATTTTCTTTATTTTTAAATAATTTCTTAAATCTTCGATATTTAGGTAATACTGCTTCAGTTTAGTCCGGCATTTATACCTCTTTAATAATATAGCAGATTTCTTATTCGTCCTTTTTAAATAGTTTCTTATTACTTTCCTAGGAAAATATTTGGTGTTTCCAGTTGATATATGGATTGCTGGTCCTGAATCATGGTATTCCCAGGATGATATCATATCCGGAAATGTCGGCAATATCCAATAAAATTTGTTCCTGGTATCCTTAGATCCAAACAGAAAATTCTTTCGTTTTTCGCAAAACTTATCCGTTTTCGTACTTAAATAAGCTTCCGTCCATTATGCGTAACTTATAGGACTTTAATTTATACCTTTAAGGAATCTAATATTCTTTTGCCGCTGCAGGAAAGATAAAATTACCTTCGGCCCTTAAATCGATTATGGCTTTAAATATGCTATTTTTATATTGGAATGGAATTTCGATTTGGTTACGTAATCCTTTTGCTACCTTATATAAGGTTTTATAAGTTAAAACTTCTCGATGCCTTACTTTTAAGGGCTTCTGGCATTTTTTCACTTATAATGGTATCCAGCCTAAAAAAGTTTCCATTCGCGCGCCTTTCGAATAACATATTTAATATATTAATCGTTTTTACATTTAAACCATATTTTCTTGCCATACTTACATTCGGAAATAATTGTTCTTTTCGGGCTTAATCCTTAATCTTGCATTTTTCGAATTATCGGGTTAAAAATATAAACTTCCGAAAAAGGTATTCCTATATTTAGGAATTCGTATTAAATACAGAATATCAGGGAATAATACAAACATCCTTGCGATATAGCTTTTTGGCTTTATTCTGATTCGGGATGTAAGTAACAAAACTTAGGGTATTTTGGCCATCGGGAAGTTTCTATGCATCTGCACTTATTATCTAATTTGATAAGTATTTCCTCGTTTTATCCAAACTAAAAGTCGCTATCTTTTTTAACTTTAAAATAAATAAGACAATTGTCGATATAATAAGCGGTAAAGTACAACGATTCATGCTGGCTTTCTCATAGTTTGGTATGTACCGTGCATTTAAGGAGCTCGCAAAGCTCCGGAAATAACTATCCGTAATTGTTAACGTCAGGTCAGAATTAATCATTTTCGTTATGCATCTTATACCGAGATATATCAAAATGGTAGAAGCATCCTAGCTTTATAGCTATCCTGGAAGCTATTTATCCGGGGTGATATTTGTAGGCTTTAGCCTTAAAATCCTAACAACTAAGGTAATCCTCGTACTCTGGAATATCGTTTTAGATCTAAATAGTAATGGCAATAATAAATTCTGGCTGGAAAAAAATCGAACTAACTTTATTCTTTTCCTTTTTTGCCTTATTATCGGTTTTTTATTTAACCGTTTTAGCTTTTTTCTGGAATTAAAAAATCCCTCCTTTTTTAAAATTCCTTTTTGCGGGAAAGCGATACTTGCTTTTAAAATATCCCTTTTTGCTACAGTTAAAATATTCGATATTAGACTTATCTTTTTAAAACTTCTTCGAAATAATACTTATTTCCTTTTAAAGCTTACCCTTATCCTTTTTAATTTGGCTATTAAAACCTTTATCGTTATTTCGTTTATTAATTCCTTTTTTTTTCGAAATACGGATTAAAGATACGTTAGTTAACGATAATTACTTTGTCGGTATATTTCTTAAAGGATCTTATCTTAAGTACCATATATATTTTATCCTTAACTTAAGGTTTTAAACCGTTATAAAAAGGATAAAATAACGCGCTTTTAAATAAATTGGAAATTACAGCCAAACGGTTAAATTCCGTTATATATTCTGCAGCTAACTTAATCTGGTAAAGAAGGTATAATTATTTTATTACGTACTATTCCTTATTTAAATCTTTAAATATAACTTACATTTAATCCTTAAAATACCGGTAATCGTTAAAAATATAATTAATAATATTTAAGGATTTTTTAAGGTAATTTTCCAGGTAATCCTTTATAATAGGCTTTAATTATAGGAAAACTCGTTTAGCTAGCAGTTAAAAGATGGCCATTACTTTTTAATAATCCTCCGTTAAAAAGGTTTGATAAAATTTAAGGTAAATTTTAACTTAAATAAAGAATTCTTTTATATTTATAATTCCGTTATAAGGTTTTAAGGTAATTAGTTTATAACCTTTAATTTCCGATATTCCATGGTAACTGGAAGATAGGATAATAACTTCGCGGTATCGATTAAAGTTAAATAATAAAGGTGCTAAGGTTTTTTTCTCCATTTCTCGGGTAAATTAAGCCATACTTTTTCTGGAGGGTTAAAGTCTTTCCTTTTTATCCTTTTCTAGGGCTTGGATTTTACGTAACAAGATCTTTATTTTCTTTTTAAGGGAAAGCTTTTTTTCCTTTCCCTTTAAACCTTAAAGTTCTTAAACCTTTAGTTCTTCTTTTTTTTCCGAATCTCCTTAAACCTTAATAATATCCTTTAAGGCCGGGGTAAATTACTAGATCTGGGAAAAAAAAGGATCTTCCTTACCTTTAATTATAAAAGGTATAATATTATTAATTAATTAAAAAACTTTTTTAATAAAAAGTAAATTATTTAATTTAATTATTAATCCCTTACCGGCTTATAACGGGAATCGGATATATTATTTATTTTTTAAACGTTATTTTATAATATCGTTTTTATTAAATTTAAAAAGGTTTATACTTAACTAAGCTTAAAATTATCCGTCGGTTATTAATTAAAAAGTTATTAAAATATAACGAACTTATTATATATTTACCTGGAAGTATAAATAATATCCGAAATAAAGTCTTAATTTATAAGTAATAATAAAGCGAAAAATAATTTAATAAAGATTTTATTCGTTAAAAAAATTTAAAAACTTTTCCCTTAATTAAAAAATAATACAATTATTTCCAATTAAAAACTTAAATTAATAATTAAGGAGCGAAACTAAATAGGTATTATTTACATAGGAGACCGGGTCATATATATCCTCATTCCTTAAAGTAAGTATGTCGTGGATCTGTATGATCTGTATGATCTGGTTCCCAGATCATCCAGATCAACCAGATCACCTTAAAAGCCAAGTCTTCCCTGTCCGAAGTTTAGCCGTGACCGGTTCGCACTAGGCCACAAAGGTAGGTCTCCTCGAGACAGGAACCCCTGTTCCTGTAACACATGACTAGTTAGCTAAAAAATTAGCTTATTGGCTGCAAACATACCTCCCTTTGCGTGCCAAGTTTCTTTGACTTCTAAGCTTATCTTGTTTCCCCTCATTCGAGATCCAAGCAACGCAATCCAATCCACAACTGTTGTGTAGCCACTGCACCAAAAGACTGTATTGATAAGTGCGCACTTGTTACGCTACTTATCTGACACACCCCCTCAGTTGTTGGCGCCGGTACTCTGGAGGCAACAGCTGGTTCAGTCATAGTGCAAGATTGTCATCTACGCCCAGTGTTA
>QJNU01000628.1:0-42885 GCA_004154915.1 Monosporascus ibericus
CCCCCCCCCCCCCCCCCCCCCCCCCCCCCCCCCCCCCCCCCCCCCCCCCCCCCCCCCCGCGGGCTAGCCAGCTTGCTGGTTAGGTAGCCAAGTCGGTACCTTAGATGGTATAGGGTACCTAGGCAGACGGTTGCGTAGTACTCGAGAAGGCCGGATATAGGTAGGTTCGTATTGTCGCTATCGAGGTTGCTTTTCCCGATTGCCCCAGGGAGAAGAAAGGGGAGAAAACAACGGCGCCCAGGGCCAGCACGGGTGCCCTGACCAATAGTTTTATAGCAGACATGCTTGCTGGTCAAGCAAGCAAATCTACAAGTGGTCTTGTCATGTATATCAGGCCGGAGAAATACTTACTACGTGAATCAACAATGCGCCATTACAGCGCGTTGACTGGGAAAGAGGTGGGATGGAAGGGAAGCCATGCATCAGTAGATGCCAATGATTCAAAAACCGGGCCTCAATCGACATGCAATTCTATGGTTGACGCCGCCTTCGTAGACATTCACTAGATGAGAAAGCAGGCTTCCAGTGGACAAAGCTTGCACGCAGTGGCGGGGGGCACTCGAAATTCTGTTTCCCCGCAAGATGGTCATTCTGATCGATTGCCATTCATGTTCAGCTCAAAGGGACTAGTGACAGCACATTAACTTCATCAATTCGTGTAATGGCCTGTCACGAACTATGCCCCATTCCTATGAACTCCATGTGCCAAAGACAATCGCAAATCCGGAATGACGTTGAATCCCCTTTCTTGGTATCATATTCCTTACTCCTCCCGGAGCTCGGCGATCTTCGCCTTGATTCTCTGCTCTCTCTCCTCGCGGGTGGACTTGGGAGTCTGGTACTTCTTGGACTCGGCCTTCCACTCCTCCTTGCTCTTCTTCGGGGCAGCGCTCTCGGGCTTCTTGAAAGGATCCGCACGGATAGCAGCGTGCGCCTCGGTGTACATGTCCTCCAGGCCGTCGGCCTCAATGTCATCGTCGATGTACTGCTGGAACTGACTCTTGTATCGCTCCTCATCATCGTCGGCGAGGGTCTCCATGTACTCGGCGACGTGGCCACCGAAGATGTACTTGCGGAGAGTCTCGGAATCCAGCTCCTTGGACTCGATGTCGAAACCGGGGAATCGGTTCTCGGAGTGGGGGATGAAGATACCACCGTCGGAGGCACCCTTCATGGCACCGAAGACACGGGCACCGGTGGAGGTTCGGGCAAGACCGACGTCAAGGAAAGCCTTGAAGGGACGGCGCTCCTCACCATCAACTTCGGCAGCCTCGGTCAGGGTGTACTCTCCATCGGGCTCCTCGACGCCGGTGAAGGCTTCGTCGAGACCGAGCTTCTTGAGGACACGGCGGGCAAGGAGGAGACCGGTAGCATAGGCGGCCGCCCAGTTGGTGAGACCGTGCTCGATGCCGTAGGCCTTCAGCTCGTGGGCATAGGCGGCGCAGAAGACCTTGTCACCAGAGATCTCAGATGTGACGATCTGGCAAATGATGTCGCGGTTGGTGAAGCGGACGACCAGCCTGTACTTGGGGGCGTTGTACTTGTTCTTGGCCTGGGTAATCAACCGCTTGCGGGCATAGTAGTCGGTCTTTCCCTCCCTTCTGCGCTTGTACTTGGTTTGGAAGCGGCTGCGAGGAGATAGGTTGTTAGCCACAAAACCAACATCAACATGCTGCTGCTGATTGTGATTTGAAACTCACCTGTAGTACGCGCTGCTCTTGACCAACTTGTGGAAGGCCTATGATAATAACCCTCGAGTCAGCAATTTGCGCTTCAGATTTCTTTTTCTTCCTCTCCTGTTCCGAAGCATCTTGCGGTGACTCTCTCTCTCTCCTCTAAATTCAATTCCAAGTGCAATGGTCTGCCATTTCTGGCATTGCACTGAATGATAGGCCCTTGTTCAACTCACCATTTTGACGGTTTTGGCTGACTGTTAATGAGGCAGCGCTATGGTCGTGAAGGTGGTGGTTGAGGAAAAAGTCAAATGTCTGACCCAGCGAAAAAGATCATGAAGATGAATTTTGTGCGGCCGAAAACTCGCTAACAGTCAACCAACCCTTTCGTGCTTGGCGGGTGCTGTTAGGATGGTGGGGTACGAAGCCGTTACTGACAGTGTCGAGTTTCCAAAAGTTGGGTTGGCGACGACTCGGGAATACTTGGCTCCTGGTTGCTTTCGAAATATGCACAGACCACTTGTCGCCCTTCGCCTGTACTGCCTCGGTAGGTACCGTACGAACTAGGTACTTCATAGATGCCGAGGCTTATGATGTTATCTCGGTTCACTGGCCCGTTAACCACATAATAGTAGCTAGCTGACTTAGAGCCTGTTTCCGTGAACGGTGTTTAATGCTTCAGTCCGTTTTAAATCGCCGTTTATGAAATGAATCAAATTCTGGTACTTCCTGAGAGATTCAAAGTGTGAGTCTCTCTCACCATAACAGAAGACGCGATGGCAGACGCCAAGGAGCCGAAGGTGTTCCTCTTCGATATAGGGGGTGTCTGCGTAAGTACAAGTATCACTACCGCACATGCTGAATGCTCAGCTCATATGCACATGACCAGGTCGTCTCGCCATTCCAATCCATCCTGGACTACGAGATCAGCCTGGGCATACCGCCGGGATGGATCAACTATTCCATCTCGAAGACGGCGCCGGACGGGTTCTGGCACAGGCTCGAGCGGGGCGAGATCCCGCTCGACGACGCCTTCTACGCCGGGTTCGACGGCGACCTCCACGACCCCGCGAGGTGGGAGGCGTTCTACGGGATGCAGCTGTCGAAGAGCCCCGGCCTACCGAGGGAGCTGCCTCCCGTCCCGAGGCTCGACGGCCGCTGGCTCTTCAACGATATGATGACATCGTCGAACGCGCCGGACCCCTGGATGTACCCGGCCCTAAAGAGGCTGAGGGAGAGCGGGCGGTACATCATCGCGGCCGTCAGCAACACTGTCATCTTCCCGCCCGGCCACGCGCTCCACCGGCCGGACTTCTTCGATGACCCGGTCCGCAGCTTGTTCGACGTCTTCGTGTCCTCGGCACATGTGGGGTTGCGAAAGCCGGATCCGAAGATTTATCAGCACACGTTGAACGAGCTGGACAAGTTTGCCAGGTCTCGTGCACATTCGGAGAGGGGAAAGGCTTTAGGGTGGGGAGATGGGGTTCGCCCGGGGGACGTCGTGTTCTTAGATGATATTGGCGAGAATCTGAAGGCCGCGAAGAAACTGGGTATCCGAACCGTCAAGGTTCCGTTAGGAAAGGCGTTCGAGGCTGTCGACCATCTCGAGGCTATTACTGGCTTAAAACTCGCAGGGGATCATCCCAGGATACCTATAAAACCGAAGGTCGGTGGAAGCAGGGCTAAGTTATAGCTACGCCATTAGCCTCGGTACACGATGAGTAGTAGGTGGTATAGGCGTCAACTTTAAATAAGGCAGCATGGCTGCGGCTCTCGGATAAGGGGATGAGCCACGCAGGCTTTTCTAATGGAGACATGTCGCATCTCGCGTTCCTCGGAAAGGGGTCTCACTGAAGAAGATTGCGAGAAAACCATTTATTCTCTAGATTAAAGCAAAGCAGTGATGACTATCCATTAATGATTACGCAGCAGCCGGAGTAATATCCTGACTGCCAAATCTCCAAGTCTAATCGCTAGTGTCCTGAACCCAAGCGCTTCCGTCCATAAAACAATACAGCGAACCGGGAGGAGGTAATAGAGTAGGTGGATGTAAACTAGTTGCTGTATATACAATCAGCAGAGGTATGCAGAGGTGCCCGCCTAGCGCTTAACGGGTCTGCTGGCCACGAACTCGACGTCAGAATCGTCAGCGACGTATTCGGCCTTGACTTCGATGTCGCAATCGTCAGCGCCGTTCTCGGCCTTAACCTTGGTGGTCTCGATGGGCTCCTGTTCGACGTCCTCCTGCTTGACCTTGGGCTCGTCCGGCAGTTCCTGTTCCTGGTTGGCCTCACTTCCGGCAACATCCTCATTGACCTCATCATCAACTCCAGTAGGCGGCTCCTGCGAGCCCTCTGTCTTGCATCCATCTTCGCCCGATGGTTCCTCACCCTCCGCTGCCTCATCGTCTGCCTCATCTTCGTGATCAGTGCCAGCCTCCTGGTCGAAGGAGGGAATATTCCATATGTTGATATCCGCTCTGTCGTCGGGGTCAGCTTTCTTAGCTTTCTCTCGTTGGGCGGGGGTAAGGCTGTTATACATGGCAGTGCGGTCAAGTGCATTCTCGATGTCAGCACACGAGGCGTTGATGCTAGTGTCTCCCGGCAGGTTCTCTCTCAATCCCTTCTTCCCGGCGCCCTCGAGTTGATCATGAATCTCATCGACGTCTTGGTCCGTCTGAGTCACTTTTTCCAATTGCCGTTGCAGCGCAACTCGCTGTTCCTCGGGCACCAGAGAGAAGTCGATCTGTGGTAGAGGGAGCATCTGAATGGGACCCGTACCCAGTCTTACACGGAGCATTAGCTCCATGGCCCTCTCGAGCACCGCCGGCTTGTTCAGGTCTTCGGCTGTCCAGGTTCGCTTAATATTATTGCCACCGCGAGATCCATAGGAAAGCATGCGCCGCAACCTGTTATTGTCATGATTAAAATGGCTTTTGGCGGACTTGGGAAGCTCTTTATACTCGTCATAGTACTCATTGCGGGTCTTTAGGGAGAGAAAATCTGCCTCATCGTCTTTGCCATTCCCCGGCAACCAACCGGCGCTGCCATTTTCACTTCCAGTTTTGGAATTTCGCGCATTCTTGGACAAAGCCCGAGCATTGTTGAGCTTTTGGCGTTTACTGCTAGGTCCCTCTTCTTGTGTGTTCAATCTGTCATTCTCATCATTCGACTCCCGAGGAGAGTTTTCCACTGGGTCAGCCAGGTTTTCCGCTATGTAGTCGTCTGAAAGCAGATTCTTTTCCGCAATCAACTTCAGGGCTTCAGGCCGCTTCCATGTCTCGTCCACCTCATGTTGGAACAGGTTCAGTATCTGGACTAAAACATCGTTCATAGGGCCCTGGGCGCGGGTTCCAAGCTCAGGGAGGAGCTTCTCAACTTGTCTAGACTCACGAAATGAGTGGTAAGAGTTTGTAAACTTGAGCCTGAACACTTTCACGTCGGATTTCTGGCCAATCTAATCGGAAACTATTAGTCGTTCTCGGTTTAAAACGAGATGCATACGGATATACGAGCTTACCCTAATAACACGGTGGATAGCTTGCCACTGCACCGCTAAGCTAGAAGCTTGGCTGGTCATTAGAACACGAGAGCAGTTCTGATGAAGATTTGATCCAGCAGATCCCACGGTATACATTTGGATGAAGATTTGGCATGAATCCTCTGTATCGTCGTTAAAGCTCGCAATGAGATCCTTGCGAGCTTCTTGCGATAACTCCGCATGGAAGGTCCTGCAATTAAAACCAAGGAACTGCAGAACGAGCTCATAGTAATACGCAAGGATGGGACTAGCTTCGGTGATCAGAAGCTTTTTGATATTCTCTTCCGGTTCTCTGTCAAGAATGTTGTTCTGAATGTCATGAAGAATGTATCGCAAGATTGGCGAGCTTCGTATGGCAAGTTTCAGATAGTCCAAAGCCGTACAGGGTTCAGGATCATCTTCTAGAAGCATGAACTGGGCCAAGTGCCGGAAATTGACCTTACTCCGGCGCATGGTAGCTATATGCTTTGCCATTGTACCGAAATTGTTCTTAGACAATAGTACATCGAGCCGGTACATATCTATGGAAGCTGCTGCGATCAAGAACTGTCGATTAATACTGGTCAGGGATGTGATCTTCTTCTCTGCCTCTGCCCGTTTTGCTGAAGGCCAGTTGCTGAGCACCTTGACGTAGTCGGTTAATAGGCAGGCGTGAACAAGCTGGTATTTTGCAGCCAAATCATGGTCGGGCCGTATATCGACAGTGAAGTGCTCAACCTTGGGAAACACGCCTTCGAGAGAGACAGGTTGGGTCTTTTCCCAATCGTGGTAGATAACCGAACTTGGGGATCGCTTCAAGAGTGCTAGGGACTCGAAATATTTCAAAAACTCACGAACAAGCTGAATATCATGACTCCTCGTGCCTCTGTCTTTGTAGAGCATCTTGGCCAATAGGTCAGGTCGCCCTGCCACGAGCTGGAAGTGGTCCCAACTGTCATGACTATCCAGGCGCTTCAAGTCATGCAAGTGAGTCACTTCCTTCTCCATCTGCTTCCAGGAATCAGGGTGCTCTTTCTCGAGATACTCAGAGGGAGTCTTCCACAGTAGCCGGGCTAGGCCCATGAGATCGGTCAGTGAGTTGATACAGGGGGTCGCCGTCACCAGCAGGGTGAACTCTCGGCCCACCATCGAAACCGACCTCCAATTGCGCGTAGCGTCGTTTTTGACCTTTTGACCCTCGTCGACTACTACTATAGAAAACCCTCCACCACGACATGGGAACTTTGAGCGGTGGACAGCTCGGCCCGCCTTGTCCTTGCACGTCTCGGTTGTCCGACTACTAAATGTATCAATAGGCATGATGATGACAGCTTTGGAGGATCGAGGCTGGTTCTTCCAAACATAACTAACGTCCTGCGGCCAAGTACCATCGAATTCCCTGACACTTAAGGAGCGGACTCTGCCAGACCAATGTTTTCTGTATTGCAGGCCATTTCCACTTGTGATAATCTGTGATATAGCCTCAGGATCAGTGTGTTGGCATATCTCCTCGATCCATTGGGCTGCAACAGCAGCATTGGGGGCTAGGATGGCCATGGGTCGATACTTCGGTCTGGACCCTTTTGTCCGGATAACGTTAAGTTTATGCCTTGCCAGAAGCTCAAGGCAAGCTATGGCTGCAAGTGTTTTCCCCAGTCCCATGCTGTCCGCCAGGATACCACCAGCGTATCTAGGAGCTCGAAGTCTTGTTCTGTCTTCCTTGTCACGTTTGCTCTCAGGGACTGTTACGAGGTCGCCATTCTCCTCAGGGTCAGGCACCCTGAGCTTTGGGAGCTCTCCGAGGAATCTCGAGAGAATCCAGACAATAGCTGTGACTTGATTATCTAGAAAGCCACTCTTCCTTCCCTCTTGACCGTCAACCTGAGGAAAGTGCGGAGATCTCCACGTGGTTAACTTTGCATGGCCATATTCGCCGGATTTCTTCATTTTCAAGTAACTAACGCATGCGTCGATCGGGGGGCCAAGGCTATTGGGCGAAGCACCCACTAGGGACTGGGCAGCGGCACGGATGGTATGAATAACCTCGCATTTGCCATCGTCGGCGTTAGGGTCCTGGAAGTAATCAGTCCATGTACGCAAGTCAATAGTAAGAGGACTCGATAATAAAACCACTCCTGGATTACTCCATTGGGATGTCTTGGATATGAGGCAATTGCTTTCATTATTCAAGTCATGCCGATGTTTCAATTCCCCTGGGCTCACGCGTGGGGGTAACCTACCTCAGCATCAATATCCCGTTGGCTCTCAGCTCTAATTGCTTGAAGGATCTTGTTGGCGCCTCCCGTCGTGTTAGCTTCTGAAGCCACTGATGTCGATTCTATGAAGTTTCCTGAGATCTGATATCTCCCTGGCAAGTACTCGCGCAAAGCCTCCTCGATAGCCCAGCGGGCATAGATTTCCCGGTCCCTCAAGCGGCCGGGGCGCATCGGGTGGCCACTATAGAAGCGAGTTATCTCGTCAGTTCCACGGAAGAAACCATAAGGATCCCACGAGCCTTCCTGGATAGGACCCTGGTGTGGTGTTTCAGGACTGAGCTCCGTTGTAATGAGCTTCTGCCAGAATTGGTTGCGACCGGCCTTGGGGCGCAGTTTTCTCTTTTTCTGTTGTTGTAAATCGCTAACCGTAGTGACGGGAGTGGCAGTTGCTTGCGGCGCTGAAGGAGTGGTATTAGCCGGTGCAGGAGTAGGAACGGGAACAGCTCCTGCAGATTCTTGCAGCGGTGCACCAGAAGTCGGTCCAGTCGCTCCCTAAGCGTCTGGACTCGAGTCTGTCTGAGGCATGATTTGCTTTTGGACGATGAATTGAAGTGTGCCGGATGACAATATCAGGGAGTAGCTTGGTTAACAAAAGTACGCTATCCGGAGAATCAAGTACCAAGACTCCCAAAGGTGCAAAACGAGAATCTCCTAGCCGTCAGCATGGTTAGTAAAGGCGATTTCTTGTAAGGTCGACTTAAAATAGAAGGAAGCATGTTACCTTGAGTTCGGTACTAGTCCAAATGGCAAGAGTAGTCCCAACTGAAGTAAGGGTGCAGGGATTAGACAAGGGAGTCACTGCCTCAGAAGGATAAAGTAATAGGCTTGAAGAGGGAAACTAAGCTTGGTTGAAGGAAGCGATGCGTCAAAGATCACTGAATGAGTAAGAAGGGAAGAAAGAGAGTTGCTGGGCATGAGGAAGCGTCGACAAGATAACCTGCCAATGTATTCGGAGCACATTGAGTCGCCCCAACGGCGCACGAGGAAGTAAATGCTTCGCGCTTAGAGTTTCAGATAAAATGCAACCTAGAACGCAATGGACCTATGTTGGTGTCGCAATCTCGATGCCATCCACCCAGGTACTCGGAGAAAGTGCGTTGATTCTGTGATGAAATAGACAACAACACATTAGCGCACGTCTGATATCAATAGAAGGTTCGTTGCCCAGTACCCAAAGGGATCGTCAGACCGCTAGAAAAGAAGACTAGAAGATTGGTAGGGGGACATGTGTGCTAACAGACCGGATGAAGGAAAAACCTCTGCTAGGCCTGAATGCGGGGAGTTCAAATGGGTGGGTGTTGTGTCTTGGGGAAGTCGTGGGAAGGTAGGTGTTGAAGGATGTACGTTGGGTGAAGGGTTTGGGCAAGAAGAGTTATCGGAACGGTGTTCGATTCACTCAGCTTCGAGTAAATAAATAGGTTGAGAGGGTACGCAGAAATGAATGCAGTTGATGCTCAAACGAAAGAGACCAGGTACCGTACGTGTCTTCGCGCACGCGTTGTAGTCAGTAACGCGTCTAGCTGTTTCGCATGGCAAGATAGAGAAGGTAAAATGAAGGCTTTCCGTAAGTAATCCGTATTACTCCAATGTCTGTTGGCCGATACTGATGGGGGAAAGCTCGATAAACGTTGTGACGAACTCAATAGACATATGATAGGAGGAACGCCTTTGGACAGATGAAGTGGAGACATTCTGGAACTGCGTCTATCCAATGCACACTCTGGCTAAGTAGCTATTCCTCTAGGTGAGCGACTGGAGAGTCTGCTCTAGTTTGGATATATGAACGATATAGAGTCGTCGATGCCATTCAGATCTTGAACCTGAACCCGTGTTGTGCTGCTTTGCCAGGCAAAGCGTTGACAGCGCCCTCAACGTAGATACCCTGATCGAGCTTCTTGTTCAGCCTCACCAGCATGAACCTCAATACGGTGGCAGCAACGATTGCCATGAAGGAGGTGCAGCAGTTGACAGACATGGCGATGACGTAGTTGGGAGCCATCCAATCAAGATACATGTAGCTAGCATAGACTGCAATATCCGGGTAAGTAGATGTTATACTATAGCGTCTTGGGACAAGCTAAGCTCCGGGCTAGAGCCTCTGAGGGTAGAGGCGTGGAGCCGCCTCCACCCCGAAATAGAAGTAAAGGAGCTATTCTGACAGACGACTTACTACTCGAAGCGTTACTAGCAGCATTAATAAATGCCAAAGCGGCTGCTCTCTTGGCCGGAGGTCGCTACTTGCAGTTAGCAATTACTCAGTTGGATAGCTTGGCGAGCAACCGGAAATTATAAGGCATATTTAAGGGACTACCTACTGGGAGACTGTTACTAATCCAAGCAAGCCCAACCACGTACCCGGTATATACGCCAGGGACCTACAGGCGAAGTTAGATGCAGATTCTGTAGAGCATGGGAAAAGGGGGAAACCAGTAGACCACAGGACAGCATATACTGTAGTGAAACGACTACTCACCATAAGCAGCATGGCTATATAGCGTGCGGCAAAGGTGGTTGATGGCACCACCGCGGCTATGATGAATGCAGCAACCGCAACCCACAGCGGAAGGGTGACATGCCAGTAGCGTTCTCCTGATATATCCGCGTGCCAGGCATTGACAGCAGTGGTAATCACGCAGAGGACGTACGGAGGAGTTGTCTATTATCCAGGTCAGATAAATGTATATATATGTGCTTCGGTGCTTTCCTAACCAGAAGCAGTGACTGGACGTCGTTGTATCCTAGAGTTTTGACAACGGCGGGGAAGAAGTTGGTAACAGAACCGCTGGCAACGATACCGAATATCAAGACCAACTAGATACTGTAGTAAGCATACGTAGAATGGTAATAAGTCCACGAAGCGATAACGGGCTAATAGGAAACTCACTAAGACGTAAGTCTTGATATCTGCAAATGCCATCTTCGCGCCCTGCCAGAAAGTCTGATCCGAGCTTGAGATCCAATCGTCCTGGCCAACGTCCTCTTCTAAGCGCCAAACTGCCAACGCTTTTTCGTCTTCGCTAAGCCATGACGTAGTCCGAGGGAAGTTCGGGAGCACCCAATAAGCAACGAATGCGATTGCAATCGTGATGACCCCCTCGATTATGAAGAGCCTCGGCCAAGTTAGATCACGACTTGGCCAAAAATATAAAGAGAATTTCTTACCATTGCCACGCAGCATATCCCATAGCTCCATCCATATTACCAGTGATACCGGCCGATATGAGACCGGAAAACGCCCCTGAGATCAGGGCCCCTGAGTACAACATCGCGGTTCGAAGTCCCAGTTCTTTTCTGGTATACCAGCAACTCAAGTAATAGAGACATCCTGGGAAATAGGCCGCTTCAACCTAGAGTGCAGAGGTCATTAGATCGTCGGTCAGTGGGTAGCTATGCACGCAGAGACGGCTAATTAAGGGGATCCGGGACATCTGGATACTCACAAAGCCCAAAAGAAACCGAATAGCAAGCAGTCCACCAAAGTCTGTCACCGCTGCTGTTGCCGCTGAGATGACACCCCAGATGATCATCTATAGTCACAGCGTTAGCATATACAGGACTCACAACACGAATATAACAGCCTTGCAAAGTATCTCTACCTACACATGTTGGTAAATAAATTGCGGGCTTTCCAATCTTATTCAAGAATAGATTCGACGGTATCTGCATAAGGATGTACCTATTGTTCCGTGATTGTCAGCAAGCCATCTTGAGCGCATATAGCGGCGTAGACTTACCCGACGAATAGAATGCTCACAGCTGTCTGGGATTCCGGGTTAGAATAAGCCAAGCCTCATGCGGACCAGTCAGGTCTCATACCTGGAACTCGCCCGAATCAGCGTGCAGATTCAGGTCTTCAGGCAAGCCTGCCAGTTTCGCAGCTGCAATATTGTTCCTTATGTCTGTCAGAACGGTTCCTCACTCTAGGAAGAAAAGTCTTGACGGACCGGTCGATATAGTTCAAAATATACATGAGGATGACCATGGGCATCAATCGTAAGTCAACCTTCTTTATTAGTCTCCTTTCAAAAGAAATACGTTCTTCGGGGGACAAGTTCGCTATGAAAGCGGGCGGTTGCAGCCCTCGAGATTGAGCGTCGTCCAAGTTAGCGACACATGATACATGGTCACCCTGCCCAGACTTGAGATTCTGAACTCGGTCTTCGTTTGAAGAAGCATGCTCAATGTCGATCTTCTTGTCGGACGTGTCGGCCATTTCTGCGGAAAAGTCGCGAGGTCAAAGACTCGATCAAAACCCTTCAGCCAACACCCTAAAGCCAAGCTTCCTACGAGTCAAGGCGCGCGGAGGAGGACGATATGATATATGATCTTTGCAGGAGGAGGGGGTTACAAGATCACAGGACGAGCGGAAACAGCGGGCGCGCCCGATCTTATGTATGTCTGTACCGTGGCTGATCAAGCCGACTGTTTCTCAAGTAGTATCAGTCCTACCTAAACAGCCCTTGCACTGGGTATCGAAGTGATGTTTAGCATCCCTGTCAGGTACCTTCTAGCGGCAGCCTAACCCCTCTCTTCAACTGAGTAAGAAGAGTTAAACATGGTGGAGAATAGGCAATATATATCTGTCATAGATATTCAACTTGTCCTAATACATAGTACAGACCGTGGTGCTGAAGAGACGATCTCGACCTCGTCGAGATACGGCCTAGCAATCATCATGCCAAAGGTAGGAGTGCGATGTCACCTCGCTAAATCGTAATCGAACGGTGAGGGGCAAAAGCACCGACTCGTCCTGAAGGATCATTGGCAGTTGAAAACCTCAAGCAATGGCTGCTTCGAGCTAAAAGCTAGACAATCACTTCCCGAAGCCATATTCGTCATTCGGACCCATTCCCCAATGCTTGGCGTAGCAATATGGGAGTAGCCGACGCGGAGAAGTGGGGTTCGACGGGCAACCGCAAAAGCTTCTCCATCCTGCCGTTGGAGAAGTATACGAAGTTAACTCCAGGGTCACAGGCTTGGTAAGGTGTCACTTGTCTATCTAAGGAGCCATGGACCTCTTAGGAATTCTTCTTGGCTCATTAGACACTGGTTCCAGCGATCTTTGTCGCGACTGCGAAAGGGCCTGTCTTATTATCGGACCCCTATATATCACCACACAATTATTATTGGACTCGCCCGAGCGTTTGGGTGAAAGGCCTTCCCAAACTCCGAACCATATCACCAGTCAGGGATCCGTCTATCAAGAAATAACCGTGAGAAAGGACACAATGCACCTCAAAACCCCAGCCACGCCGTTGGCTTCCCCACCTGCCGATCTCGGATAATCAAGAGAGTCCTCCTTCAAGATCTCGGTTTTCGGACGCCTTCCCCCGCTTTACCCTCCTCCTCCTTCTTGGCTTTAGATTTCCAAGGCAGGGCCGGCAGACCCCGAGAACCGTGTAAAAACCGCCCTTCGCCACGTTGTCGCATCCTGATGCATATAACAAAGCAAACCGCTAGGGCGATACTAGGCAGTGCACCGACTACGACGCCAGCGGTCCATCCTCGCGGTCCTGCGAATCTTCCACCGTCACCCGTAGATATTCTACCACGCCTGCGCGGAACCAGGACGTGGCCCATTAAGTAATTCGTTGTTGTTGCGGCTCTGAAAGCACTATCAGTGGTCCTTTATATAGTAGCTTGCGAGGAGCCGGGCTTGCTGTGTGTAGATAGATAGAACCTCTGGTAACCCCAAGGGCTTTCGTCGTCCACTGGGCTCAATCTCTCGGTGGATGTAGGAATATATAACCATATAACGCTTGAACTAATAACGCAGTTCGAGAGCCTGATTTTTTGCCATAATCCAATGGTGGAACTAGGAAATAAACCGGTTGAAAGGACTTGTAAAGGGTGATTTCCTTCGATTAGATGGATAAAGTAGGAGTATGAGCGAATAGCTTTCTGGGCAATGGGCAGCGCGAATATGGGAATCTGCCCGACCGCGGCTGTGTTTCTATGCTTCTGCTATGGCACCGCATCGAGGCCGGTAAGTAAGCCAATGAAGGCGGCAAACGTCATGCCAATTATGGCATCCCCTCGCCAACCTCAATGAACCAATTGTGGCATTTTTGGGGTTACGCAGCATAGATCCCTCGCGGGATGATTTCATATCAGCGGTAGATGAGATGGTTCCAAGGATTCTGTATGCAATCATCGTTTATGAAACTAAGAAGCAAGAGTTATCATTCCAAATAGGCAAACCCTGGGGGGCATATTTAGGGTATGATTTTCCGGCTATGATAGGATCAAGGATGATGGCAGGCTATTAGTGTGAGCGGGTAGACCATGACGAAAGCCTGACTCCCGTATAACCGCGCAAGCACCGGAGCGTGTGTCGTACTCCAGACACGGATTCGTGGTTTGGGTGTCACATTATCTTGCTTATACTCAACCCCATGCAAGCATTCAGAGCCTGTAGACAAAGTCGCGGGAACTCAACGGGAAGTGGTACAGTGAATGTACGTCGCACGATGAGCATGTTGAGTGTCTAGGTGTGCTCGTGGTCCCTAGACTTATAGTGCTGTCAATACGCATTAACTCAAGTTGCCATATTCATGGATTCTTTGAATTCTGATACGACGCAGAACAGTTATAATGGGCTTGAATATACCTACTGAGTAGGTTGGTAGATAGAGAGAACGCATGAGGTCTCAAGGGAATCCGGTGAGGGGTAAGAGCTCCTTAAACTAATATCTTTTCTGGTTAGCCCTTTGGGCTGCTAGCCTGGGCAAGGCCCACTTTATAAGAGTATGCCTTTCAGGCTTAACTTGCATATTGCATATATCAACCCCACTTATCAAACCGACAGCTTCTGATAAGCTGAGGAATGGATCAATGACAACCACCTGTAGCTTTTCTCCCATCGCTCGATATCTTACATGGCGCGGTGAGAACCTTCGTTGGAAACCTTCTAACGTGCGCTTCATCTATCGTCTGAACCGGCCGACAGTCTCCTTTTCCGCGGATCCGCAAAGATGCTACAAGCATCATCCTTAACTACTTTCCCCGCTAGCCCATACATATATCACTTATCAATCACTACCTCATATCCCGCCTACCCACTAATCTAGACAGAGAGCGTCTCCCGCAGGCAGGCAGGTGGATAGGGAGGTAGGTAGCCCTCGAGAAAAAAATGGGCTCCAAGGCAGCATCTGCCGTACCTCAGACGCTCTGGGATCTGCAGGTGCCGCTGCTCATCACGCACGCGGGCACGCCGAACGCCGCCCCCTTCGTGACGCTGGTCCCGCGCTTCGGCTACCTGGCGCTGCTGTTGCCGCGTCTCTCGGCGTACTTCGGCCTGCCCTGCTCGAGCTTCCACCACGAGGACGTGCTGCTGCGCAACCTTGCTGTCGGCCTGCTCGTCGACCTGTACCGTCCGACACTGCCGTGGCGCCTCACCGTTGGCGGCGGCACAAGCTGGGATATCGGGGACACGTTCCTCAACAGCGCCAAGGAGGTGAGTTTGCTAGTTACACGTGACGTTAACGCACCGACCGGGTTGACCTGTTTGACCATGGGGGGCTCTTAGTCGGCATCCCGGCTACGGCCCCGCTCCCCCTGGAGTCGGCATAAATGGAGCCGCCGGCCAAGCCCGTCTCGGCATTGACTGACAGACAAGCGCATGCAGGCAGACTTCGTGCGGAACGGCAATGCGCAGCAGATCATGTCGCTGTCCAAGGAGAACACGACGGCGCTCTGGAACGCCGTTCAAGACAGTACGTCCTGATGCCACCTCTGGGCTCTGGCATTGTAATTCTCTATATCCAAGGGACAGCCATTGACTTTGTTTCTAGATGACTACACAGCCTTCAGCAAGGTGAACACGCGCCTGCTCAATACGTCGCGCGAGCTTAAGAACGTGCCCATCCGGGTTTACATCCCGCAGTCGCCCGAACACGCGGCGGGCGGGCAGGCTGGCTCGTTCAAGGTCGTGCAGTCGCTGGTCCAGCCGCGGGTCAATGACCGTACGTACATAATATCCCCCATATCCGAATGCCGCATCCCATCTCTATAGGCTAACCCTCCAATCTGACACACGCATCTACTTCTGCGCAGGCAAGCCTCAAACCCTAGGAGGCGCCCTCAGCGGCCTCCTGCCCCGCCTGTTCCCCAGTAGCCGGGACCCCGTGCTGGCAGACGTCGTCATGCACGGGGCGCGCGTGCCGTTCGGCGCCCCGCTGGAGGAGCTGATGCGCGAGGCGGCGTATCCCGACGGCTGGCTCTGTCTTGTCGTGGTCCCGCTAGACGTGTAATCGGCCCATTTATTCTGAATATCCATCTAGCAGCGCGACCCGGATCGTGGACTAGTTATGCAGATACTGTAAGTAACCAGGGACGAACCCGCGCCAACAATCCACGGGCCCCACAGAATCGTGCGGCTGAGGCCTCGATTGCCCTACCATGTTGTCATGTTGTCTGGAGTGGGTGATCTTCCTATGTACCTCACTTGGAGGCTATGTACATAGTTAACTACCAAAGTGTACCGTAATACTGCACTTTCGCCTACGTACTTCAGGCAGGGGGTACAATTGGAGAGCCGGGGGGCGGTGGAGGATGTGGAGGTGGTCCCGATTCCGCATTGGTGAAACGGAGAGGACGAGATGGCTGACCGGCTGGTCCGACAGCGGGCGATGGATGGAGCGGTCAATCACCCCAGGTTGTGATCAAAAAATTGACACACTTTTGGTTAGGGCCCCCTAAGAAAGTGCGTCGAGTAGTTTGATCACGACCTGTCATCTCAACTCGTTGACTCATCAGCAAGCCTATTTAGCATAGACTCGGCGGGGCCGTGTGGCTATTCTTGGCGCTCCGAGGACGTGGAAGCGAGAACGTTCTAGCGTCGGCCTTCACTACGCTAAGCAAGCCACTGGTGGCACTCCGCGATCTGGACTCGTCCCAAGCAAGGTGGTGGACAAAATAATTGATAGTGTCAATGGGTGTGTTATGGCTCGGGGCACTATCAATTTTTTAGTCCACCATCTTGCCAAGGTGCATCGAGTTCCTGGGGAGGCGTCTCAGCTCCCCACTGCTCTCAATGCTGCCGTGGAGACCGGTTGACTCGAGCCTGCGCGCAGAAAACTATCGAGAAGACAGTAGTCAAGGGGTTCGTTGTACGGTGCTTCTGGGCGTGTCACCAAAAGCTCACAATTTTGGGTCAGGCTGGCGCGTTTGTGAACTCACTACCTATGCATATGTATGCTTGGCCTAAGAGCCAATATATGATACCCTGATGTCTAATTTGACACGTGACCTACAACTCATGCAAGCCCCTGGACTAGATGTAATGCAGATGCGGGTGTGCAGATCCCTTTCTCGCCCGTGGGCCCCATTGTCTCGCTTTCCCTCGGTACCGCGTAACTAGCCTTTACTATCCCATGCTGCCCCAGGCCCTCTCCTTGTCCGGTTTCCTCGGATGTGCCAACTGTAAGTGGATGTATGTACAACTGTGTGGGGAATGCAAAAAATGAGAAACAAAAGATTAGACAGATGACGTAAAACCAACCCTCAGATGACGGTGCACGCAAAAATGGTATCTCCTCCGCTTTCCCTATCCGAAGCTGGTTGTTATAAAGACAGCGAACTCGAGAGAGATATGGGCGTTGCCAAAACAAAGGGGAGACGGACCAAAGCAAAAAGAGTACCTGGGGAAATCAACCAGCCAACCGCCCAGTAGAATGCCGCACAACTCCAATTGACTAGAGAGTCTGATGTTACCACAGTGGCCCTGCCTGGCATCCGAAAGTTGATAGTAGCGTGGTCCCCCTCTGGATTGATAGGTAGTAGATACAGTATGTATATACGCGTAGTTACCGAGAGTCCATAGTGAATATAGCACGGAGGTACAAAGGATCGATTTGCCCATGACAATAGTTTTTGTGGATAAAAGAAGCGCAGTTGATGGCAGGACCAGCCACCCGACCTCCCAGGTGTCAGTCAATGGTGTGTCGACCGCACAGGATTGTAAACGTGTGTATCCGAAGCAGAAGCCGGTTGAATATGTAATCAGTAGTAACAAGTCCGACTGTTTCCGAATGGCTAGAGCAAACAGATGCCGCCGCAAATGATTGTACCCACAATTCTCGCATTTTTAAGTTGGCATCCCTAGATGAGAAAGGATCGTAAGGTTACGATATTGTTGGAATATGTTCAGTGGCCATGGCCACAGCGTATCTATGTTTCGCCCGTCGGAGCACGTTTTGTGCAGAAGAGGTAACCAGAAGTGGTATGGCGGTTCCTGAAACGCCAGAGATAAATGCAAGTTATCGAAGATAGACTAATCCTCGTGCTATGCGTTCTCTATGATGCCGCTTTTATAACTAGTTATCAAGTCGCCTCGCTAGGAATTTGGGTGAGGTAGCGGTGGTGCAAAATGAGATGGAGCATAGACCGCGGGCGAACTGGGAACGTAGCTGTCGCCAGGGTTTTGCATAGGAGGCAGCGGACCGCCACTGGCACCGCTTGAGAAGCTCGAATTTGTTCTCGGGCCGAATTCGTCTGGCCGCACAAGTTCGAGGTCTTTGGCCAAGCCGACCAAGATATTCCTGTCAGCCATGAGAGCACTTGACGGTGTCGCAACCATGTCGAAGAACTTGATAGTACGAGAGAAGAGATCTGACAAGACTTCCACGTTAATATATTTTGAGAGCAGCGGATGCTTGAAACATGCAGCAAGGATTACGAGATTTCCCCATTGACTGTACCGAAGATTAGCAACTGGGTGAAATATCCGAGGGATTAATCAAGGTTGGCGACACTTACGCATGAGCGGTCCCGAAGACGTTAGTGATGATTAGCCGTTCGTTGCTATCGATGCCATGGAAAGCTCGCGTGCTCTCAATGAGGGCATGTATGCCTAGGCGGGCGGAGTCTAATGTTCGACAATCGACATTCATGGAAACCATCCGGCCATCAACGTCGACGCCAACGGGGGATGCCCAATCATTAGCGTGTGGCGGGTGACCAGCATAGCCCTGCGCTGCAGACGTTTCCCCTTCAAGGATGCTTCTTATGAAGACCCTATATATGATGACCTGGGAACCCCAATATTTCGCCCGCAGCCGTGCCGAGAGTATGTCGCCCGCTGGCGGGTCGTCGTCATTCCAGCGGTACAGCTGAGGTACCCAGATATTTCTGGCGTCCCTGAGCTCGGCCTGAATTCTCCGAATTCCCTCTACTATCTCTGGATCCTCCACCAACTGCCTCGGATCTTGACTTCGTCTTTGATCGTAGAGCAGGTTATGTACCTGATTCAGTTTTTTTCGTAGGTAGAGCTGCGCGCTGTAACCCTGTAGAACATGCTCTGAGAATCCTTGGCTATTTGCAAGCACTAGATTCGGATATGGCATCTGGTCCTCATGTTGCATGATAGGTGACTGGGCGAGGGGCAACTCTGCTAGGATATCGCTGCGTGTATTGTTAGCAAAAAGGGTCTATCACTGCCAGCAGAGCGGTCCCACCTCTCAAGTTGTAGGCACGTCCAGAAAGCGAAAGCTAGCTGGTTGTCCCTCCTGGTTTCTATTGATTTGATGTCCTCTTTCAATCTGGAAAGACGATCGAGACTCCTATGTTTTATCGGGTGAGTATATTTTCGTTAACCGAGGGAATGTTTCGATTAACTCACGGTCGCAGGATGGCATGCAGCCTCGTACTTGCCAGATTGATATAGGACCAACTCTCAATGATACGACCTAGCTGCCCATGATACAGACCAGCCAGTATGAGAACGTACACATGCTTCAAGTTGTGGCCAGCGATGTGGCTCCCTATTATATCTGTCGCAAGTGCGAAGTACTCGAGGCCAGGTATCACATCAAAGTTTCGTTTCGATTGAACGGCCTTCGTTACTGGTGGTGCACCCTGAATCGATGGTCTTCTGCTTAGGAAACCTCGCTCGTTTTCTCTCGGAGACGGTAAACCAGAGGATTGAGATTGTGATACAGGGCCTGGGGGCGATCCTTGAAGGGGCGAAGCTGGAAACCCATTGCGAAGGGAGGGAGAATTGGCCGTTGGCGCATCTGGCAGGTCGCGGACCACATCTGGAATACGCTCCTTGTGAAGACAGATCTTGCCAAGTGCTAGGACAAGAAGAACAAGGGCGCTATGTATGCTCCGGTACGGTCGTCCCGGCTTTTGGAATGTAACTGATGGGTTAGGCTCTTCGGCAGCAGGCGATCTCTTCCGTTTCGTTCCCGCCTCGGCAAAGGGAGGCACAGAGGGATTGACAAACTTTGCGATAGAGCTCGTCTTGGTTTGCTTCGGTTTTGAATGCGGTATCGTCTCGAGGAAGAGTTTCACCATTGCGTCGAGTTCTTTCGGTATAATAATGGGGTGCATGTTGAGGATATTGTCCTTAAAACTCTTTACATAGTCCCATACCTTGGTCGGATCAAAATCCGGGTTGCCGTCCATGTTGATGACGCCACCTTTGTAGTTAACCCCGGGCGCGGGACTGAGACCGCCCAACTGACCCCAAGCTTCGCCAGCCGGGGCTGGAGACGCAACATCGGAGTAATCATCATGGATGTCGGTCATCGCATGATCGGCCTGGTAGCTGTACTCTGCCGCGCGGATTTCTTGGTCAAAGCCCTCACCGAATCCAAATACCCGAATCATACCTCGCTGCATCTCTTGGCGAATCGGAAATTCTTCCACGTGATGGATCTTCTCAGCCTCCAAATGGTGGTGAACCATCCTCTTGATCGGACCCCATTTCAATAACAAGCCGGCAAGAGTCGTATGTATCGGAGGCATTGCGGGCTTGCCTGGTTCGACGGGAGGGCCTGGTGGATCTTCCATTTCGTCGTCGTCGGCTTCTCGGAGAGTCGCTTGGGCTTCATCGACGGTCAATGGAGGCCCCACGAGGATTGCGGGAGGCGAAGACGTCGATTCCTCAGCGGCTTCCTCCTTGTTCGTTAGTGCAGGTGATGAATGTTGTGGGTCAAGCCTTCCCCCCTCTTCGACAGATTCTATTTTCAAGTCGTCTGTCGGGTTTATGTGCTTCAACGTCCCCTCCACGCCACTAAGACGCAGCTCCAGCTTTCTCATCGCTGCAAAGCCACTAGTCATCTCGTCTTTCATAAAAGCGAGCATTTCCAAAATATCTGAAGTAGCTTTGTCAGGCCTGGGATGTTGTTAGTATTGATGCCCACACTTAGCGTTCTAAAACTTACTGTTTCACAGTGGGCTCCCTATAATTGCATTTTACGCCTTTTTCTTTACAGTTCTTGCACGGCTTCGTCTCGTCGCATTTTGCCTTGAGTTGCCTACAACTGTCGCAAGCCTAATGACACAACTTAGTAAGATGTAAAATAGGGACGGGATATCAATCCGCACCTGAGAAGCTCTTTGGGCCTTGCGCTTGGCGCTTTGTATCTCAAGCTGCGCAGGATATATCGGCTGGCTCGGCGGTGGGTGGCCATACACAGGGCCCCCATCATATTGCGGATGGTGGGGAACGGGCGTCGGGGGAGGATAGGTTTGGGGAGGGGGCCTGTAAATTGTCGGCGAGTGCGCCATCGGAGGGCCGTTATCAAAATTCATAGGCCTTCGCGGGTCCTCGGGGTGTTGCGTAAGATGATGCGGCGGAGGACCGTGTGAACCAGGCGGGAAGCCGTCCGCCGCGTTCCCCGTGGAATTAGGTCTGCGAAGATGAGGCAGGGGCGCCTCCTCGCCAGGATCCTTCTTCACCACCGGGTCTCGTGCTGAATAGGTAGGATATGGCGGAAGGGCTGGCGAGGGAGGCGGCGGCTGTCGATGAGGGTCCTGCATCGGCGGATAGAACTCGGGCTCATGTTGGCGACGATCGTCGGGATGGTGCTGAGCCGGCGGTGGAGGAGGAGGCTCTGGAGGGCGGGAATACGGGTGTTGAGGTTGATACGGAGCATGCGCGGAGTGGTGTGATGTGGGATGTGGGAGAGATACACCGTGCTGTGGTGTTCCGGCTGACCATGACGATCCAGTCAAAAGACGGGGACGCTTCGTCTCGGGTGGTGCAGGCTCCATGCTTGTGATGATATATGCGCACAGTCATGCAGCTGTATGAACACACCACTGGTCAGGCTACGCCGATGCTGGTCGAGGCGGCCATAGAAAGTGCTCAGAAGGACGGGAAGCTCCCAGGATAGAGCACCGGTTTCAAAGGCTGACAAGGTACCTCGCTACTGTACTCAGGCAGTGCACCGAGCAGACTGGGGTGGGTGGAGAGGCGGAATCTAATGGTGTCGCAAGTCTTATTGGTGTGTGATGACATGCGAAGGGTCGGTGTACAAAGGGCAGGAAACTGGATGGAGCCGGTCGCTTGGTCGATTCGGCGATGTAGAACCGCGTCGAGGCGTCCCAGTTGTCTGGTCGAAGCTCGACACTAAAGAACCCCGGCGCCCAAGGATAGGAGGATCAGCAGTTGGGCATAGATCAAGCTACACTACCCTCCAAGACCATTTCCGGCGTGTGCGGAAAGAAAGAACAGACAGATGTCGTAGCAGGTTGTCCCGAGAGAGGTCAAAGTGTTTGGCCCCGGCATGAGGGAAAGCCGATAAATCAAACCACAACGAGTGTGGGTAAGGATGTCCGTCTGCCAGCCCTGCTCTGACAGATCCTGAGGATACAAGAGGTACCTGCGATACTCCAAGAGATTTTCGCCTTTGCGAAAGACCCAGTGGAGGTACAGGCCCTGTCAAAAAGCGCCTCCCAAGGGAGCTAAAGAGGCAGGGGTTGTTCGACAGGGGGCCCAGCAGAAGATCGATGGTAATAAATTACAAGTACACACCCGAAGAGGTCCGAAAGTGGGTGCTGACGGACCCTTGTGGGTGACGACTGGGGAGTCCCCTTCACCTCTTGTAGCAATGCAACCCCGGTCTCGGTAACCACCTTTCGGTATGAGAAGGGGGGGGGGGGGGGTTGCTGCGCAGACCAACGCCTTGACTACCGATAAAATGTCGTTGGCAGTCATCCAGAGAGAGCAATCAGGCTGATAGCCAACAGTCGAAGCCTTATGCCGGCGTTGCTATGTACAAAGTACAGTAGAGCAGGGGCGGTGAAGGGAAAAACAATGCGCCTTACGAGGGTGGGCTTCGGCAAACCGACAGTGCCAAGCAATGGATATGTGGAGGCCTTGGATATCTGGAACTGGGCAGCGGTCTCTGTCATCGACCAAAGAATGAAAAGAAAAACGTCAAAATAAGTAAGCGACTGCAGCTAAAACCCGAACCACATGGAAAGATGGGAACACGGCAGACCCGGGGCCTTCTTTAGGGGTGGAGTGGTGTATGGTGTATCTGTCACAAGGTTCACTTCCGCACACAGGAACACTCTGTCCAATGGTATGTTTAGATGGGCCAACTAGGTGACTGAGCACAAATCAACGTAGGTAGTTTGCAGTCGAATACGGAGAATAAACAGTACGCCAAGACAGCTAGAAGAAACAGAGGCCGATCGAGGTAAGATTAGAAGGGTGCGGAATACTAGTGGAAAACGAGAATAGGCTACCCAAGTATTGGGAAACGCTTGCGAACCCAGTGTCAGAGGTGAATGCGCTAGTCGGCCTCTCCTTGTGGCTTGGGAACTAGTCTGACTCTATCTCTAGTCCTTTGCGAGCTGAAGTTGGTATGCAGCAGTAGTGTAGGTTTAGGTCGGGGATTTATTTGGCAGGGCTGCGGGACGGAGTTTGATGGATTATGGAACCAGTTGAGAAGGTTGGCGAGATTGACTGCGGATGAGGCACATACAACTGCTAGAACCACGTACATTACTGCAGATTGAGGTAAAGTGGGGTAAAGCATTCATCTTGGCTATTTAGTGGAGGCATGAGCTAAATATACTCCCTGCTGACTTGTATGTAAATGTAAATGCATCACATTCAAATTTGTATGGGCTTGGAAATTGCAAATCGGTCTGCCGATGCTTACCGCTATCGCAGGTTGCCAATTTCGAATACTTCGGTACATAGGTACGATTTCGGACGAAATCGACAAGGTCACCCACCATACAATTTTCTATTACATCTACATTCTAGCACATCACGAACCATAGTGGGCCCACTGAAGGTAACTAACTAAATTACCCTAAAATACCCTTGTGACTTATAGAAAGCGCAGGGGGGTTGCAAATCGGACGACAACGACCTTTGAAAGTGGAGGTGTTTGATCAGTACTTCGATAGAGTACATTTGGGGGCGGGCAATGTACGTTCATCGTGCAAAGTGCGTATACAAATGAATATAACGGGGAAAGTTCAATACGGCATACATGTAATCTTGATATACGATGGGTAGTCGTCCTGTTTGTAGCACGTGTTGATATCGTGCATGCGAGTTGGTTACATCTGTGCTTTTCATACATCTATCCTATAAAATAGGGCAAACTACCAAGTAGCACTATCAAGACCAGGTGCCTAGGTGTCTACATAACCTACCTATCTTTTGGCAAATACTTCACTGTACATGGAGGTAGTTGGCCGATGACTGGGTTGGACCATGTTGCTGAGTTTTTCTCAAGGGACATAGAGGCGGTGTCAGACAGCAGGAGAAAACGCGAATCCGAGCCAAAACAGCTGATGGGTGTCACCAATAAATACAGACTGCAAAGTCTACTGCGTACTCGTATTGTGAGCGCTAATTCTTATTCGCTTCGTTATATGGTATTCCAGTTTACACATGACATACCTACCGAGAATTTGAAGAGGGAGGGGCGATGTACGCTTACCTAAGTACGCACCAACCAAGCATAGCCCATACCTGCTTAGATAACCTGCAATGAGGTACCTACATATGAGGTAGGATCCTCATGTAGGGAGATGGTCCAGTACTCGCTGCACCCCGGCGCTTACCGGTGTGCAAGGTAATATGAATGCCAATAGATCAATGAGGCTCTGAGAATAATGTGGATCTATATTTTGAAGTTATTGGGTAGGTTTCAAGGCCAAACCTGGAAGTCATACACGATCATCTTCCGACATACGGAAGGTATATCAGCCCTTTGACTCGTGGATGAGGCCACGGGGAATATCAGAGTATATAAATGAAGTCCACATACCATATGAAGGATATTGTTCTGCCTGCGCATATTTATAAACCTATATATGATATACGAAATTTAGGGTGGCCTCTTAATTCTCCAGAATAGGGAGTGGTGGTGGCAAGAAAGTTCAACAATATATATCTTGAAAGACTTGGCATCTTCCTCTCACTCATTAGTCATAACGCTACACAGTATTCTCTTCAAGCTAATGTCAAAAGTCAACGGCCGCCTGTTACGATGGCCGCGCAAAGGGTCCACTGGTAATTCGGATGCTGGAAGGAGCCCTCAATGTTATCAATGGCGTATTTGTCGCATTACCTACGAAAGCGGGTCAAGAGGCTATAGAAGAGTTATCTTAAGGACAATCCTTACAATATCTACCATCTTATTATAGCCAATCACTGCTGAGCTCTGGGTGATACGACAGCTTAGTTGGAGAGCTCGTAGATAACTTGTCTCTTGACGAAATTACGCCGTATGCTATGGAAAGCTAATCCAGCTGCAGGTCAGCAAATAAAGATGATAACTTTAGACGTATTCGGAGAGTGATGATATGTATTCAGAGTGTCTTGGAAGTTATCTTCGAAATATATGCAACCTGGCACGCCAATCAGTGGAGCTGCAAGGCTTCGCCGCTGAGGGGTCGCCGATACATTGTAACCCCACCCATTGCCACCAACCATTCAGGCTGTAAGTAAGATCTACGTCTAGCTTCAGTTCAAAAAAATATTTTCGTCGGTCTCAAATTCTGCCCCAGGCTTCCAATGCGAAGAGTGTCGCAACGTTGGTGGGATTCTCCGGAATCTCTGATATTGCCGGGTTCCCGATCTCACATGAATCTCGTTAGATCCCCTGCTTGTCGAATTGGAGGGTGCGTCAACCAATTGCCGGGTCTAACGAGCACGCCACGTAACGTCCACCGGCAGTTATCACTTGCCAAGGATGCACAGATGCATACCTAGGTAGGTATGCGCCTTAAGCCTCCCATTATGTAGGTACTTGGTACGACTCCGAGGTTTCTTCTAGTGGTCTTCAAGTATCCAGTTATAAAGCCCATGTGACAATCTCATGTTTAAATCAGGTGTTCTAACTCAAGCCAAAGTATAGGAGCTCAGCTATTACCACTGCATCATAAGCAGCCACATAAGTCCCATAGAGTAGGTTTATATAGCCAAATACGTAACCATACAGCTGATAAGCAAAGATACATGTGCATATCAGTGCGATACCGTTGCCTCAAAGAGCATGAGAATAAGTAGAATCCATCTAAGTAGTACAATCCATGTAAGTATTACATATATATGTATGTGGCTAAGATCCGGGTCTGGAAAACTCAAGTCATATATTCGCAAGCCGTTTTTACTAGCTACATGTGCAATACCATATATAAAAGCTGGAGTAATACTCGTTGTACCAGGACGATGAGAAATTGGTTGCAATCGTGTTACCTCTTAAGACGAGTCACCTGTTTTTAAGGGGTGGCTGCGCCGGCGGCGCTGCTAGAGTTAAGATTTTAAAAGAAATAATATCTATTAATACCCGCTAATCTAATTTAGAGCTAGTTTAAAGGAAAAACACATAAAAATAATAATAAGACTAAGTTTTTAACGTATATGAGATTTTATATTTAGGAATTACAGTTTTAATATAAGTTATTTTTAAAAAAGTAAAACTACGACGCTTATTATAAAACTTAAAAATTAGTAATTTAAACTGTATTTAAAATTTAAAATCTTAAGTTCACCTAATAAAACTATATATAATTAAGATAACTAGTAATAACTAGTTATATTTCTATATTAAAATAAAGTTTTTACGCTTTTTTAAAAAGAAATTTAAAAGTATATAATATTATTAAATTAATATAATATAAAAGTTTACGTTTTTAATAAGTATACTTTTTATTAATCTTTTATAATATTAAACTTAAATGAAATAATTATAAAGTATTATAGTAAGCTAAATCTTATAAATTATTTTCCGCTAAATGTATTTATAATCTTTTTATAACTACGCGTATTACATTCGAGCTTATTATATATATGTCACAGGCCACAGCTCCTACACTGCTGCGCTAAAAGGACAGAGATTAACTAGTCGAGAGACCCAGTCAATTGTAGGAGCTTATAGCTTGAGACCCCGCAGTCCAAGCCTCACATCTGGGCACACCCCAGCCCATTATAATATGCTCTCTTTCTATTTTTTTATTTTAATCTTTTTAAAACAAATATTTTTAATAGTTAAAAATTAAACTTTTATTATTACTTTTTCATTAGTTAACAACGTTTCGAGTTTATTTAAAAACTTTATAATTCTATTTTTTATATTTAATAATTTACTTTAACTTCGATTGTTTAATTATTAATTTTCTATTTAATGTTATTTAAAAAATTACTTATATTATAATCCTTTTCGTATATTTTAAATTTTTTATTAAGTGTTTTTAAAAAATTTAAGAATTCTTTTTTTAAAAAATAAAAAAAAAAAGTTCGCTTTTAATTCTCAGACGTTAACTTAAGATACAAGTCGCTTCGCGAAATTAAGCAGGGTATTTCTTTTAATTCTTTCCATATAAAAATTAATATTTACCTTTTGTTAAAGATTTAACCCATTTAACTCTCGTTATCGACGAGCTACTTCAATAATTCTTATTTTAGCATAAAAATACACCTGGTAAAGGAAAATAAAAAGAAAACAAGTAGTAGAGAATATAACTAAAGAAATCGTTTTATAAAAAACAAGGCATTAAAAGTCGAAGGAAATAAATCTAGCTTTTACGAATCCGGATTTAATATTATCAAACATTATAGCAGCTTTAATATAGCAGTTATAAGCTAGAGGCTGGATGACGTCAAAACTCTTAGTTCTGTATTATATCATTCGCGACAGCATCTTCGCCGCTATCCCCTCTCTCTTAGAAATCAATATCATACTACTAAATATTACCTTACAAGCTTTAAACGCGTAGTAAAAATCGAAGAAAGAAATTTTTTTAATAATAAAAGTATAGTAGTATGTATGAAATTTTTAATATAAAACGTATAAACGCAATTTAATACCAAAGATTAAGATACCTTAAGATGTTACGACCTAACTAGACTTGGCTTCTTCAAACGATCGGAACTATAAGGAGGAAAAGACTCGACCAAGACTCAAGGATCACGGGATCGATCAATAGTCGAACACAGTCGGTTCGATCATACTCGATCGGCGATAATCAGGATGAATATATACGCTCATTTCCCCTAGTGTTTAAATAGGCTACTAGTTTGTAATACAACTTAGTATCTAGATTACCTTTAATAATCTGCTATTACTAGACGTGACTATTGCATACCTCATTGCTTAGTTTTCCACGACACTATTGCCAATATAAACTGTACGACTAGGTTTAATAGTTAGTTAAATCGACCAAAGGGTCGAGACAGAATAGACTCTTGTCTCTTCACATAGATAGATAAGGGTCGAAGGTCTTTATATGGTATAAAAACTATAGTACACTAGAGGAGAGGACATGAGTAATGTAAGAGTGCTAGGCTAGTAGGCCTGCATATAACATATTAAATTAAAAAAAAAACCTCTTATGATATTATATTTAATAACTATATTGCGAATAAATTCGTTTTGTTTACGAAACGGCTTTGACTTTTCTATACTATCATTTAACAATTAATATTAAATTAGCACGGGGCTTATCGAAGCTGGTATATGTAAGACATCTTGATTAGTTGCTTAGGAGAAGAAAGTGTCGGGCGTGCCTTAGTTTTCTAGAAGACTACATATAAAAGTTGCCAGGTCAGAACTTTATAGACTGTCGCTGACCTACTGAATATCTCTCTATTAGAGCCCACCGGCGAAGCAAATGGAAGCTGCTAGAAATAGAGCTGCAGCGACGCTATAGAGCTACAGCTACACCCATACTACACCTTATACCACTTTAATATTTAAGTTTAAACAAGTTTTAATTTTGTTTTCCCGTTTAATATAAATTAACAACTACCTAACTCGGATGAGTTCCGTTATGCGTTCAGTAAATAAAATATGTGCACTATTTTCAATATACGAAAGTCGGATAAAAAATGTCCGCGTGTTTAAATTAAATATTCCGTCGATAATTAATTGTTTTTTCGTCGGCGGTAGCTTTTACGAATTATAAACGATATCGCTCCGGGCCCGGTTAATACTATATTAGGCTAATAAAGTTATATATAAAATATTATAGTGAAACTAAGTTTATTAAACTATAGTTTTACTTTAATTATACTTTAAACAATTAAGCGGTGTTAAAACTTTATATCAGGCGTTTTATAACGTTAATGTAAGATAATAAGTATAAATATTTAAGTACTTAAAAGATTTTACTAATTAAAACGTTTATATACGTAATACGTTAAAATAAAAAATAATTTATACATTTTAAGTTGAAAATATTTAATTAAAGTTTCTTTTATATAATTTTGTTTAAAATTATAATCGAGATTTAATAAATATAACCACCTTCAAAATTAAAATATAGTATAAGAAGTAATATAATATATATATTGAAGTAGTATAAAGTGCAGTATAGGTGCAGCTTTGCTACAGCTCTGCTTCTAGCTACTTCCATTCATTTCGCTGGTGGGCTCCAATAAAGCGACATCCAGTAGGTTGGCGACGGTCTATAAAGTTCTGACCTGGCAACTTTTATATGTAGTCTTCTATAGAACTAAGGCACGCCCGAGAATTCCTTTTCCTAAGTAACCGATTAAGATGTCCTATATATATCAGCTTCGATAAGCCCCGTTCTAATTTAATATATATAATTTATAACTTATTATTTAGTATTAAATTTAAAGTTTTCGTATTTATATAAACTTTAGTTTAGTAAAGTTAATTAATATTTAAAGATATTTAGTAATATTTAAACACAGCAATATTTACCCTATTAGCGCCTTATATCCTAAAAATATAACTTATTAAGTTAAAAGTTTAAAGGTGCTAGCTCTCCGATCTGTTTTAACTATTACGTAACTCGACTCGTAGTCGAATTTCTTTAAAAGTTTCGTTTTAACCGTTTTAATATTATTTAAACCTATTTATTATCACTATGAAGCTATATTTTTTTTAATAATATTAAAATTTTAATAAAAATATATATTATCCTTAAACTAATCTTATATTTCTTACTACTTATTATTACTCTTAATCTTATATTTAAGTACTTAAGAACTAACTAGCCAGAATATACGCATTGCCTTTATAATATTTAGAATTCTTTAATAAGTTAATTTAAGTTAACATATATCGGTCAGCCGTAGTTAGAACTAACCTTAATCAGGTAGGTAAGGGCCTACTAGATCAAGTCTCTGTCGAAGCTATTATACGTTACCTTATCAAGATCAGGCCTTATTTTTGAGGTTGTAGCTGCGCCTGCGGCGTAGTTGTGACTAGGAATCTTTAAAAACTCATAGCTCTAAATACTGACTTACAAAAGACCTATAAATAGACCCACAAATAACAAAACCTCAAAAATAGAGCCTGAGAGCAAGTTATGATTTTTGGGGCTCAGTTCTACGCCCTCTCATATAAATTTTTGAAAATCTATCTTAAAAACTCGCAAATATAATAATAATAAATATAATTATATACCGCTTTAAAAGGTTTTCCAGCCGTATATATAACTTTCTGATCGGAGCTGGTTTGGCGAAGATATTAAGGAAACAAATCGAAATTTTCATTCCGTACTGACCTTCTAATTGGAACGCTCTTATAGCTGCGATAACGTAACCACCGTATATAACATTTTGCTATGAACCTTTTAAGAGTAATTCAGTATAGGAAAAGCCCGTACAGTTATCCTTTTGGCCGTACAGGTTATGGTTATTACGTCGTAGCTAAGAAAGCGTTCCCATTAATCAAATCTGGGACCTTCTTAAGGTTACGACGTAACAACCATAACCTGTACGGCCGAAAAAATTGATATACGGACTTATCTCATACAGAATATGCGTAGGAAACCCGGTGTACGATGATGCGACCGATGGTTGTTGCGTCGCAGTTATAAGAGCGTTACGGTCGCTCATTTCCTAGTCTTAAACCTAGCCATATTAGCTGTAATTACTATCTAAAAAATTCGAAAAGATTCCTACATTTATATTAACTTATATTCGACGCGTATATACATTATCTGTTAGATAAGTAGCGCAATAAGTGCGCACTTATCAATACAGTCTTTTGGTGCAGTGGCTACGTAACATTATCAGACTTACCGGACTTAAATTAGGTACATAATAATTATTTTACCTTTAAAAATTAATTTTATTCGAATAAATAAAAGTGTCATGGCGCCAGCTAGGCTAGTCATCCTAACTGTATATATAGCGCTCCAGGGCCTAAAGGGCTCTCTCTCTTCTCTTTTGTTCCCTAGATGTCAGTCCTTGTTTAGCTCTTCTGTCCTGAATATAGCCAACCTGACCTCTGTTGAGAGCCCGCATGTGACAAAAAGGAATTAAAAGGAAATTCGACGATTTTGGTGGGGATGTACAGAACGAGACCCCTGTTCGCATAACTACAACTCAGGCCTCGCTGGCTCGTTACGGGGATTTGGGATTTGATTAGTTAATTTTTAGCGTAATACAGCAGTACATTTGAGAAACGAGCCAGAGAGTCCTGAGCTAGCTGAGATAAGTCATACGATAATACGCCGGTAATCGATCGGTCCTCGACCTTCGATGTCATATTCATGTTATAAAGCATCTCGATTTCATCGGAGATTGGTCGGCATATATGTATATACGACTTCCGGAGGTATTCTGTCTCAGTTATCTCACCGTGTCCACCTTAGACCTAAGTACATTCTTATACATATTTATAGAAGTATATATACTTTAATCCTTCCGCTAACATTTCTCGTTTTCGCAGTATATCCCAGATTAATATTAGCCGAAAATTATACTACATACGTTATGTCATTTCTATGGAAATGTATATTTTAAACTCATACCGCATAGGACGGTACTGTGGAGATTTAACAACAGAATATCTCCGAGAGTTGTACTTCCCATATTATACGATATCGCCGTTACGTTTTCTAATAGCTAAGAACACATGACGTATGGGCGCCCCTCTGGAAGCAGCACCCATATGTATACACACCAGCTATTTTCATCGACCTACTTATGTCTGTGACATGTGCTGTCTACCTCGCATACACAGGCGTTTTATTGACACTTGTGGGAGCTGACGGGCAAACCAACGAATAACTGGGCTTGCAACGAAGCCTAACTAATACTAATATATCTCGATCATCCGTTCGAACTATATATGGAGCCCGCCATATACGTGCATGGACCAGGGTTCTAGCATAATTGTAGTCAGTACCTTGGTAACAGGATCCGCCGTGTCGAAGCTTAAAATAACTGATGACATATTTAGAACCGCATCTTCGTTCCTTTGCGGATCTCAGAGGTGATAATACTATATCAAACCACCGGAAGTTACAGTAGCTATAGGCACCCTATCGGTATCTATACGATTCTATGTACTCTGTTAGATGCAAAATCTGGACAACTTGAAGCTCTACAGTACTTGCGTCGGGCATTTTGGAGTTGCGTTGCGCTTGCTGACACCCTTGCTACTTTGCGGGGGAACCTTCACCAACAGGAGCAGACCATCTGAACAACAAAGACCGCAGGCCTCGTCAAACACTGGCATTGTAGCTTCATGTATCCATATGCCCAAACCATCCTTGGTCTGAACGTACTACAATATGTACTACAGTAAGGTACGATTGGCTTATCGCTGCCTTGCGTATTTGCCATACAGTTTATTCGGAAGTGATACATAAGTTTGGTATCCGCCCTGCACCGTAGGTGCCTAGGTAGTTTCCAGTCCGAGCGCTCATAGGTCAAGGGTTCAGAATTCATAAGATTTCTATCACGTGACGACCTTAATCAACGTCAGCATCGTGATGTCTTACGTATCTCATCTAAAGATTTTGGTGCGTAACGGCCTGATCCAATTCATTGGCCAATGAAATTAGAAACTTCATAGATAAATGGGGCTTTTATGCCACTAACTACCATGGTCCATCTATATGTAGTGATTTATTGGTGGAAATTTGAATTGCAGAGCAGAGTCGGCCGCCATCATTGCTATCTTAACTTGCGCGAGCCTGATGTAAGTGAGTATATAGATATAAATCGGTTGCCCGTTCAGGTCGCGAACGATGCGAGGTGGCGGAGACGACGTACTTGATGACCAAGCCCATTAATAAGCCCGAGGACTTTTTTGATCTGGAAGATTTCAGTGGTGACGAGGTGCGCTTTCAAGGAGTTAGCCCGAATCCTTAATGAGTCAAGGCCATCTGCCAACTACGCAGCTATAATCCGATGGAAACAATACACATCTCCTGCCAGGGCCATCCTCGTACCATGAGATGTATATCGCTTCTACCGGATTATGGCTGCCACGTGCATTAAGCACTCCTTAATTATCAAACTCTTTGCTCCTAGCGTGGTCTTATTTACTGCTCAAATCGAGGCCCCTCTTTTCCCTACAGAATGCCTAGGTGGTCACTAGAGCTCGAATGTCCTTAGCCAAATAACGCCTAGGTAGGTAGAGCTGCGCCCATGAACTTCATGGGTAGGAGTACGAGGGCGTGCCGGCGACCGCATTATGGAAGCGAGCCACAACCGGACACTGCGGCAGTGCGGCTCCTTCTGGCTCGATTCTCACCGGTCTTGTGTCGGCGGCGCTGTGGCGCTGCAGACAGATAAAACAGCCGTCTGGGACGATCTGCAATGCGAGAAGTGGTCGAGCTGCTCTAATGAGCAACCCGCCAAAGCCAGATACTATTCGCAGGATACGTTGATCGACGGCGGTATATCCCTTTTTGGCAATGAGAAATTAGAGGACTCGGCACTTACGACCTTCTAGAAAGTCCCGCAATCTTTCTTCCCAGTCTATTTCTTACCTATGATCGGCAGCCCAAATATAATGTTATAGTTGCTAGGTAATACACTGTGTAGCAGTTTTTGTTCTTGTTCCCAGTTACTTTCACTTCAACTCCTCTGAGGCCTCCGTAGTGGATTCTATTGGGCCGTCACGGCGCCACTACTAAGTATAGTCAGTATGCTGGCCGAGAACACGGCCATAGCTAGGTTGACCTCGCATCGGTAATTGACCCGACCTAAACGTTCTTTGGCAACCCCACCGACTATCATCCATGACCCCGGAAATTGCTTTTACCAAAGCTATCAAGGTAGGGTCAGGGCTAAACCTAGGGTTAGGGTTTGCCGCCAAGGTGGTTTGGGGAGTCGGCGAGAGACTCCTTATTGGGTATATGCCCTTGAGCTTGCAGCAGTGTTGGTGGTGGTGTGTGCCAACCTTGGCCTGGCCACCCACTTAATTTATATGGGACAAAAGGCGATAAGTGGTGGGGTTGCTACACGTGTTTAGCTCGGGCCAATTAACGATTCGGCGAGATCAACCTAGCTGGGGCCGACACTACGGGTGGTAAATACTAAATACGACATCTTGCCCGAGAAGCCATCTGAGAGAAGAATTCTTCGATTCCACTCCTCGTACGATTCATGCTATGATCTGGGACATGAAATTTCCCGTGACAGGGATGAAATCCTCGAAGGAGCGATCCGTCACGTCATGTAGCGACCTATGATGTCTGGATATCGGAGAAGAAAACACGAGACGCCGACGTAGCGCAACTTGGTCACGAAACAACCGGAGTCTCCGAGAAAACCCAAGGCAGCCCGGCATCAACTTGACGTTGTTAGTGATCAACCACGACGAAGTCATTGTAGGAGAACACAGATTCCAATGAGGTATCGACTCTGGATCCGCGCACACGGAACAAACCTACTGCACATGCCTCGGAACGATGTGGGGAATCAATTTTGGAGTAGTGCCAGGGGCAATGTAAGGCCCCTGAACCCCTCCAGGGCTCTGAGGGAGCTCAGGGCAATGTTTAACACGTTATTTCGCGTTGCTCAAGGATCAGCTACTGGCTACTGGAAGGATGGTCGCCGTCAATCTGTAACGTACTGAGATGCCGTCAGTGCAATATTTTTGATATTACATAGGTACCTCAGGTGATGGGATATTTATGGGAAACGCGTCTGTCACATGACGTACTAAGCACCATCGCCAAAGGTCGACTAAACTCTAGTCCGTTTAATATCTGCGCTGTGATTGATTGGATGTCCCAAGTTCGGTTCATTTCTATGATCTAAGCCAGTTATATCACCCAAATCCCATCGCACCTAAGCCCCCTTCTGGCAACCCCACCAACAATTTTCATCTTTCCCAATACTGCTTTTCGGCGGTTGGCGGAAGGTTGAGGCACAACTGACGTAACACCGCCACCACTTCACCATCGACACCACTGCAAATACCAAAACCATACACCCGAATGGGGGAGCGCCCTTCGCCGGCCCCCAATGTCCCTTGGGGTATAGCCCAAGCCCTAATAGCTAACCCTAACCCGTCAACCATAACCCTACCTAATGCAAGAGGCGGTATTGGCTGTACAGCAGCTATATATTAAAGATGGAAGTACTACCCATACCTACTTGGCGCAGCTTATTTTCTGGGACGTGTACGGAAAGTGGTGGAATGGCTAAAAGAGGCTTAATGCCGTAGATTGACTGCTTCGCGAGGTGGAAATAACTGGCCCGGAAATAAGTCTAGGAGGGGCACGCTAATTCAATACGTACCAACTCCTGGCGCTAAATCGCATCTCCAATTCTCTCTCTCGCTCTTCGAATCAGACTCTAAGAAGGACCTTGAGAGCCTCCTCCACACGCCTTCAAAGTGGCATAGCACTCACGTCACATATGGGATTCCCATACGCCTTTATCAGAGACTAATTGGCATTGGCGACTCCGTCTTCCGTCCACAGGCTTTGTGAATGTATGCGCGATCTTCAAGGTCTAGAATCTGATGCAGGATGAGCTAATGCTCAGCGTCGGAAGAGGCCATGCAAGCCTCTCATGCGGGGCACTAAAGAATCTGATATTACAGTAGCCTTTATAACTGTCGTGACTGATGCCAGTGGACAGCCTCTCCGACTCGAGGAAAGAAATACCATTGCATAGTGCGTGCAAAACCAGCTCACTATTGGGGTAATTATTGATCAATATATCAGAATATGGCAACCAGCTCGCCCTGTTCCTACATACTTTGTATAGCACTGATGATTGTGAGCTTTCAGCTCGCTGCATCCAAAGCTGATCCACTTGTCCTGCTACCGAGAAGCGACGAAGAAGATGTGGCTTGACATGATGTAACGGATAATGCATATCTTGGACTTATTCCCATTGATTGGTCCATCCAACTTTTGGTAGATGTCCTTCCATCTGGCAAGCGCCCGGAAGTTTGGGGGCTTCGGGAAGCCCAAGGCCCATAATTCTTCTTACTTGCCAAACCCCGACATCGCGGATTACTCCGCATCGGTATTGCTGCATTCCCTTCTTTATGACGGTTGTGCGCGAGTCGAAGTACATGTAGAGCTCCTGTCGGTTCTCCTCATGGACAATTTCCAGCTTCGAGATTTCCTTCTGTGAACAGTCTTCCAATGCGTATTCAAACAACATGAAGCAGCCACGTTTCCGCTCTCGAAATCCGACATATCACATCCAGGTACCCGGGAGCTTGCGTTGCGCAGCTACGTGGAACCCGAATGCGCTCAGGTAGACCCAACCAAAACTGGAACTCCTGCGTGGTGAATGCACATCGTACCCTGCTGATTATTACAAGTTTCTGGGAAGCCTGCCTTTGCTGTTGCCGTATCCGGTAATCCGACCTCCCAACTACAAGCAACATTTGCGAATTACGCATCCAGCAGGACCAAGCCTCGAGATGAAGATCTGGGATCCGATCGGCATGTGATGAAGAATGCTTCCGGGATACGCACATGCATACATACGGATGGAAACTCCATCATGAACCTAATTAGCTTCGAGATGGGAGAGAATGCGAGCGTCCTCGGTCTCCAGAGCCCTGCAAACCGTGCATTGGTTCGTCATCATCATTTTCCTCCTGGTGCAACCTCGAGCGGTAGAGCCCTGGAAGATCGTGATCGACAGCAGTCTTGGTCTTTTTAAAGCTAAGCGCATCATTCCGACCACCCAGTTTACCCTGAGTTGCCGAGCATCTGATGGATGAAATAGAATAGTGACCAGTACCGTATATCAACTTGAGCCCGGATAAAATCATGTCCCTGGTTAAGAAAGATGAGTAAAACGATATGCTGCTGGTATACGGCAACGCCGCCAGCTGTGGAAGCGACACAGGGTGATACAGTGAATCCGTTCCACGACTAACAAACATCTGATGGCTTGAACATTGGAATCAAGGGGGAGGGGTAATCATATGGTAACCGAGGAGGACCTATCGCAAAGTCGTATCCCGACCACGGCATCTCACGAACGCTGTGCGTTGTTGACGTGTTCATCTAGAAAGAACATACTCTTCGTACAGTCTTACGCCTTTTACGGTTATGACCCGCTAACGGGACAGGAGAAAGACAGGAGACGAGACCGGGAGCGAGGCTGGAGAAGCGGATGCAAAAGCAAAATCACACGCTCTCCAAATTCCATGTGATGGACGATCGACAGCGCGATCCCTATGCCACTTGCGGGAGCCTATTAGATCATTGAGTTTAAAGGCGCGGGGACTTGCAGATGGGGGAAAAGGAACAACTATCGCAGCTTGCCAGGGGCATGTTAGCTTCATCCCAACCCATGCCAGTCTACACGTACTTATAGAGCCAAACAAACGCGCTCCTAGAACCGGGCCCGTGGCATATTCTTGCCCTACATGATATATCAAATGAGTAGTAACAACCACAAGATCATCTAGAGACCACATTGAATGCATGAGCCCGAACTCCATGCGTCCAGAATCTAATTTGGTACAAAGGTCCCAAATACTATCAGCACGACGTCCTGCATGCATGACGCAGCTCACTTCACTATGTATGACCCACAGCCAGCCCAACGGCTTGCGCGAAAGCAACGGCAGCGACCCTTGACCAGTCTGCAAGGCTCACTGGCACACAGTCACCCTCCACCCCAATGGATACAACTTCCAGGGGTTCTTTCTGTTAGTTACCTCGCACTAGACGACCATATGCCATATGTGACCACAATGTATGACTCTTAAGAGAAATTATACGGAATATGCATTGGTATTTCGGCCCATGATCGATCTTTGTCACTTTGGGATAGCGGGAAGCACTGGCAAGACCTTCAGAGCGTGTTTACTCCCATACCAATTTGTATGAAATTCTACCTGATCCTAAGGTAGACTCGGTGGAGGTAACTAGCAAAGAATACCCCTAGAAGCTGTAACCGCTTCCAAACGCCTCACGCCAAGACATCCTCCCATGCAGTTTCTCGTTGCTCTCCCGCGACGGTGCATTGCAAGTTGTTAGGTTAGCGTTGTACGGCATATGTTTAATCGGTGTCCCGACAGATTTGGAAGACCCACCTATAGAGTTCGATAACAATGTCCCAGTAACCACGGTATGAATTCGTCTCACATGCTAGAAGACTTAGCCAACTGTTATCCGCACCGGTGTATTTTGTGTCGCCTCGTGAGAGAACAGTCAGTCCCACAGCGCCTTTTTCTGAGGTATCAGACCAACTGGAGTGTTCGGCGCTGATCAAGTGGAGCGGTTGATCAGCTGCGACGCCGTTGCTTGTGGAAAGTGGCGACGCTCCAGACCTGCGCCATAGGGTTCACTACTTCATTGGGTCAGTTCGAACCGACCCAGTTCCAGGGAATCAATCACATCTTACCAAAGATCTGGTCTTGGTATTGGGATACATTGAGATACATCTCCGACTGGCAATTATCTGCGTCGGTACCTAAGGATTACTGTCTGGGTGGCGTCGACCTCAGCATCTCCGACCTCAGCATCTCCAGCTTCAGCATCCCCGAGCTGGTTTCCTGAATCGGGAACCTGCAAAAGCAAACAGATGCAATTTGCGTCGCTAGGATTTTCACCCCCACGGTGCTGTGAGTCTTACCTGTCATATATTAGGTACCATAAACCAGACGACCGCATCACGCGCCTGACGGCACCCTATCGTCCTGTTTACCCCCACGTAATATCTTAGAATGCTATCTCAAATCGTCCCTTGATTGCTTTTGGATGCTCTCTGAGGGCGCCGCCGTCTCCAACGCCGCGCCTCGTTGAACGCGATCGGGCCAAGTCCAACATCATCTCTCCTCGGTTCCCCGTTCCCGTCTACCTCCATACCCTCAGTGAAAACCAGATCCCCCCTTTTCCCCAGAATCTCGCGGCCGGCCTCCTCGAGCAGAATGCCGAAGGCTAGCAGCGCAGTCTCGTCCATGCTCTGCTCGTCGACGACGCCCCGCTCTTCCCTTCTGCTCTCGTGTCCCTGCGAACCCCGGGGGCCGCTGTCGCTGCGCCGCCCCCGGGCGGCAAGCGCTGCATAGAAATGGCTGGAGTAGCTGTGGGCCGCTTTCACCATGTCGCTGTCGGGCAGCACGTCGCGACCGCCGCGAGGCAGGGCCTCGTGGGCGTGGTAGATGTCCTTCTCTGCAAAGCGAACCGGAGCCCCGACACGGCGGAATAATACCTCCTCCGGAGCGAGAGTGGGGTCGCGGTGGTGATCCCCCCGAGCGGGACGCCGGTGACCGGTCGATGCCGCATCGGAGTCGGCGACGTCATCGTTTAGAGGAAGAGTCGACGTTACCCGTCCTGATGAGGGTTACGAGGGCTACGTTAGACTTGATGTTCAATACCAAACAGAAGTCGGTTATCGTATCTGGAATGAGTAAACGTACCTGCTACAGCATCGTACACATTGGCTTCTCTCTTTCTACGCTTCCGTCGCCCGTCAGCGGCTGCTCCGGCTTCGGGGTCGGATATCTCAGATAAAACTAGCGGGGTTTGCACGAAACGTCCGTCTCGGACGCTCTTAGATGTCATTGTCGGGATGCGACGGCGCGGCGCAGCGCGTGTCCGTGTCGATGAGCTGGCCTAGCTACCAATTTAGGGTAAGGCGACCCTTCTCATTAATATTCAATTTTTATGTGCCGGTTAACCTGGCTTGTGATGCATCTCCAAGGGGGATCTAGACGTCTGAAATCCGATTTTCCGCGATGTCAGTTGTAGAATCCGTCCTCAAACGCTAACATTGAATATCCGAGCGACAGGGCAATGTACGTCTATTGACCTGCTATAATACATAAAGTGTAAATCAGGGGAACTCTGACCTAAACGCTCCCCGTAAGCTCCAGCCACTGCAGCCAAGCTCAAGCTTGTTAGGGGTGGGGTTCACCTGCCCTGCCCCCCCTCTTCGCCCACCCATTTTGTCCCGCTTTGAGGCTTGGCGGTGCCTCCCCGGCGCCCAGCAGAGAGCTCCTTCCAGCCGTGGAAAGCTTGAAGCGTCCATTCATGTGTGCAGGAACAATACCCACACAGCAGCCACAGCTAGAGCTACTTAGCTAGAGCGCACATCGGCATCTCGGGATTTGACTTCCCCCCCACACCTACTTAACGTCGGGCGCGGCTTCTGCGACGACATATACCTCTCCCGCTCCATTTTCCCATCCAGAACTCGCCATTCATGCAGACCTTCCGGTCTCCTATCCCAATGAATGAATCAGCTGTTGTTTGAGCGGTCCACCGGTAACGTCGGGCCTAACGTCTTCGCCAGGCTACAGACTACACAACTCCTAAACTCCTTCCGGCCCGCGCCGCACTTCCGCTTCGATGGCGGCGAGCGAGGCACGGCGATATACGACGGCGAGGCAGGTCCGGTGAACGCCGATGCTGGATCGCGCATATGGGCGCACCAGGCCGGAGTAAGTGCTCTCGCGCTTGAGCGCTTCGAGGGTAGGATGTAAGTGCTTCCCTTATTTGCGGTTCGATTCCACCCACTGTAGAAGGTGGTGCATCGGCTCATTTGCGCACTCTAGCCTTGTTTCGGGCGGCTCGGATGCATCTATTAAGATCTGGGACATCGAGCACTGCGGGAATCCATCAAAACCGCATACTTACACCCCAGTTGCACGCGTCCCTCGGTCGGCGCAGGCTCATAAGTTCGGTATCACCCACCTGTCATTTTACCCGTTTGATGCTGCCGCGTTCCTTTCTAGCTCGTATGATCAGACCTTGAAGATATGGTCCACCCAGAATTCCAAGGTCTCTGGCTCTTTTACCCTCGGGGCGAAGGTCTATACCCATTCTATTTCTCCTATTGCGTCACATTTACTTGTGGCGTGTGGTACACAGCATCCAGCTGCCCGCTTAGTGGACTTGCGTTCGGGTGCCAACGTCCAGTCCCTTGCGGGGCATCAAGGGGCCATCTTGAGTACTGCATGGTCACCCCGGCACGAGTTCTCACTGGCCACTGGTAGTGTGGACGGGGCAGTAAGTCTCTGGGATATAAGAAGGGCGGGTGGGGCAATTGGAATGCTGGATAAAGAGGACAGTCTGGGCCTGTACTACAATGGACTGCTAGGGCCTGATGGTAAGGTTAGGGTCCGCGCCTCGGCCAAAGCACACGCAGGCCCGGTGAACGGTCTCTCCTGGACTGACGACGGCGGGTTTATCGTCTCAGCCGGACACGATCGCCGTATCCGCGTCTGGGATGCCGCAACAGGCAGGAATACCCTCGCAAGCTTTGGACCGAGCATCAAGAACAGTCAACTCGCAACCGTGACTATGTTCACCTCTCCTACTGGCGCAACATGCCCTGGAAAGGAGCTGCTCTTATGGCCCAACGAGACGGAGATTCTCATCTTCGATCTACATGACGGCTATGTGATCACCAGGCTCCGAGCCACGGGACCTACTATCGCCGGGACCCGGGCAGCCGCTGGAGCCGAGCGGATCGTAAAAAATCGCATTGGCAGCCTCGTGTGGAGAGGCGCCGGCGGCATTGGTGCCTCTAGCGGTGTCGTCATGGGTGGTACCAATATGGCTGGGGGAATCTACAGTGCTCATCTCGATGGCCAGATAAAAGCGTGGACGCCACAGCTGCAAGGCGCTGATGAGGAGATTGAGGATGACGCTGCATATCTAGACAGGGAAGAGAAGGCAAAGAAGCGCAAGGCCATTGATGACGTCTTCAAAAGTCTGGTGGGGCAAAAGATCACTTTCGCTTGAGGCGGACTTTCAGCGGATCCATATTATATTCCAAGCTAGAGCTATGGCGTTAATGTTGTCGCCAGCGTCTCGCTTCGGTGTTCTCCTTTGCTGGCCGAGGGGCCATAATGTCGTCAAAGTATTTTACCATAATACATAGACGAGTCCCGTGCCTACGATCAGTCCACGGCGGTCCGAACTACCAGTTTCTATCTCTCACGTTCTCTTCTAGTACGTATTTTATCTTCGGTTATCTAAGTTCTGTAAATAAAACTCGTTGCCGACTGGCGCCTCTCTAGGAAGGTAGTATTCATGGTAGCCCTAGCTTCCGAAGTTGGGTTTCGGGTTCTTTACCGACTGCCCGTCACCCTGTGTCTTTTCCACAGCTTCGGGATTCTGTCGCGAAGACCTGATTGGGTACCGTCTTCTGCCGCCCGTGAACCTTGCCAGGCGCACCTTGTCCATCCTATCCCCCTAGAGGCAAGGATGAGCAGCTTAGTGTACTATGTACTTCGGAGTAGATTTGCGGCTCTTCGGTCCATCCTTTAGAGCCGACAACCGCCAACGAACTTACACGCACACCTTCCGGGGCCATAGTGATCCGGGTGGTTCGGCAAGACGTGACAGCGCAGCTTCCTGTTCATCCTCCCACCCTGGCCGCTTGGCGAGAAACCCGTCGGGACCTCTCGCAGCCGGTTATGGTGCATGACCTGGACGTGGACGTGGGACGTGGGCCCGGTCTTTATAAGTCAAGGCCTGAATTTGCGATCACCACCAACAACCATATTACCCTGGCGCGATCGCCGCCCAATGTTACCACGTGCGGCCTCCGTCGATGCCTAATGATAGGTGTATGCAGGAGGGACAGACAACTGCCCCCCTAGGGATTCGAGGAAGTTGCTTAACGGTTCGTACGTTACGGCGGTCCGCATGGGGCTGCCTACCTACCCCATGGTGTCAACTGGCTCGCGAATTAGGCGATTTGAGGGGCTTGCTTTCCTACCTGTCGCTTAGTGTTTCTCACGTATTCGGGAGAGGCGTCGCAGTCATTTGACCCGGCATTCAGGTACGAGGACGGGGTCGAGGGCCGATCCTTCGGAGAAAGTCTCTAGGTAGAGAGCAATAACTGCTCTCTGTCACTTCTCATCGTACCATACCTCTTCTAAACCTTACGGGTTGCGCGGGGGGGGGGGGGGGGGGGGGGGGGGGGGGGGGGGGGGGGGGGGGGGGGGGGGGGGGGGGGGGGGGGGGGGGGGGGGGGGGGGGGGGGGGGGGGGGGGGGG